>JAGVSP010003503.1:0-20694 GCA_022494985.1 Micrasema minimum | reverse complement strand
TAATTTATTTATTTTTGTTTTTTATCATTTTGTAACGTATGTGCCCAAAAACCAAAAAAAAAATTAAAAGTAAAAGCATTTTTGTTGCAATGCAAAAATGTTTTTTCCCTTTTTTATAGTTTGAAAAGTTTTATTGAAAAAATGTATATTTTGTTTTTTAAATTGTCTTTTTTATTTTTAAAATGTTGGAAATTCATGGAAATATTTGCCAAGTCAAACCCCTCCAAAAAAAATATGTTTTAAAATTGGAAATGCAGGTATTTTGGATAGAAAATCGCGTTTTTATTTTTGTGCACCCTTTTGGAATCAGATTTCAAGCGCATAACAAATGGAGTTTTGACCGGATTCCGCAATTCAAAATAAAAATCAGAAAAAAATATGCCGTATAATTCAATCAATTTTACCACCATAATATCCGATTTCATAGTCAATTAATCCTTTGTTACCTGACCATATCTCGTAAGTTATTTCACTCTTTATAGAATATGCATTTAGATGTCTTCTATTTCAATCGGTAATAACACAGCAACAATTAATTGCTGTGAAAATGTATACTTGCGTACCTACTTATAAGATGGAAAGTTTTATAAACGCAGCTTTAATGTTCAATACATTTTAAATCAATAAATAAACTCTTGTACAAATACTTGGCTTCGGAGGATGCACGGGAGATGGCGGCCGATCGCTTGGCCTGGAGGCGGTGGCTTGTTTATGAATGAACTTCCATCTTGTATTGTTGTTTCTTCCATGTTGATGGAAATCCATATGCTCCGCATGCGTGCGGTTATGGTATGATGATGTACAACTACGTATGCCTCTGAGAACCTAAGCCCATTTTACATTCAAGTACATCATTTTTTTTTTTGACGTCAGTCCGCATAGGGAGTGGAATGATGATGATGTTTAATAAATTCTTACTTTCAAAAATGATTTTATAAATTAATGGATAAAATGGATCCTATATTTCTAATGGAACTTTTCTCCCATTTTAAGGACGAAAATAATCTCAGTCTTCAGTTGTGGAAATTCAATTTGTCTTTTCGCCTGAAACTAGAATGTTTTATTTTAACCCTCAAATTGCAACATTTGACTTTGAAGTCTGACAAAAAATTTAGAATAAACTTATGCCTAAGTTAATGAAGTAAATTTGGTATTGATATATAGGTACAGTTTAAGCGATGTATTGATTTAACCCACTTAATTATTTTGATACTCATAATGCACTATTTTACTGTAGCCAATCATCGACCAATTACAGTGCAAACTCACCTGTACGAAGAATGCACGAACTGGCTAACAAGTATGCTAACAATATCGATGTTTTCAACACAAATCTAGTGCATTTTAGGGAACAGTGTCTGAATGCCATCTCTGGCGGTAATAAATAGCTACCTACTGTGTAATGATTTGAAATGTCTATGTAAAAGGGCGTAAAAACAATTAAGTAAATAAATAAATAAATAATATATTTTTTACATTAAGATAATCAAATCGACAACAAATTAATTATCGAGTACTCAGCCTCTAAATTCTTTCTCAAAATAATAGGTTTTCATGAGAGCATTATTTGATCTTCTTTTCAAAAATAAAATTGATTATAAACCTACTGTTTCATAAAAAGTATTTAACGGAAAATGCTTTTTACCTATTTATTACGTCACCAGCGCAACATCTACCTAACAAGATACTGCAATTAATTATAAAACGATAATTTACAATTACTACAACTACTTTGAGGATTAAGTTTCAAAAAATGTACATATCCGCGTTTGTAAAGGACGAACGAATAAGATATTTTCAAAAAAAGACTTTTGGTATATCTGTTTGACAAAGCGTGTTAAAGCGTTTTGAGAAAAATACTTTTTGAAAGTAAATCAAAATGTTTTACGTGAATCGTTTTTGACGCTGAAAACTGTATAGGATGTATGATATTTATTATGTAAGTAACTGCTACCTTTTGGTAAGAAAAGTAGAGGAACGTACTATTCGTGTAAAAGCACTTTTATTTGTCACTTTAGACAAGTGAGTCCCTCCAGAGAACTTTTTTTATCCTGGTTAGGTGTTATTTTATTTTTAATGTTGTAAGGTGTTATTTATTATTTATAAGTCCGTGATTTGAATATGAGTTTTTTCTTAGGGAGATCTTACTAACTTTATTTAAAAAAATATTCTACAAAAAAATGTTCTTCTTATCAACCAGTATAAAGTGATATTAAAAAGCAAACAGAATGGTTGGATTCTTATTGAGGATATCTTTGCCTTTTGAATCATATTATTTACTGAAGTAGTCAAAATAAGAGCGTTGTACACATCGAAATCAGAATACTTTATTCGGTGGTTGTATAATTTTTGTTTTGATTTAGGAACATTAAAGCCTTATTGAAGTATAAACAATTAATGTTTATGTTCCGCATTCCCATAATAAATATGTAATGAGAACTTCGCATGTTTGTATATTATCAGGGATGAATGAAGATAAAGGGTAGGCAAGTTTGGTAAAGTTTAGGAGTTAGTGTACTTGTTGAGAAGAGCCCGCGAGTTCCGCGATACAGCGGCGCCCGCGGACTAGCGGGGAGGAAAACGGTGGCGCTTGGCGGTGCCTCGCATCACTTCCGTCTTGTAACGATCTAACAAGAGTGGCCAGCTCGAGCTGGTAAAGTTTAGGAGTTAGGGTACTTGTTGAGAAGAGCCCGCGAGTTCCGCGATACAGCGGCGCCCGCGGACTAGCGGGGAGGGAAACGGTGGCGCTGGCGGTGCCTCGCATCACTTCCGTCTTGTAACGATCTAACAAGAGTGGCCAGCCCGAGCTGGTAAAGTTTAGGAGTTAGGGTACTTGTTGAGAAGAGCCTGCGGGTTCCGCGATACAGCGGCGCCCGCGGACTAGCGGGGAGGGAAACGGTGGTGCTGGCGGTGCCTCGCATCACTTCCGTCTTGTAACGATCTAACAAGAGTGGCCAGCCCGAGCTGGTAAAGTTTAGGAGTTAGGGTACTTGTTGAAAGAGCCCGCGAGTTCCGCGATACAGCGGCGCCCGCGGACTAGCGGGGAGGGAAACGGTGGCGCTGGCGGTGCCTTGCATCACTTCCGTCTTGTAACGATCTAACAAGAGTGGTCAGCCCGAGCTGGTAAAGTTTAGGAGTTAGGGTACTTGTTGAGAAGAGCCCGCGAGTTCCGCGATACAGCGGCGCCCGCGGACTAGCGGGGAGGGAAACGGTGGCGCTGGCGGTGCCTCGCATCACTTCCGTCTTGTAACGATCTAACAAGAGTGGCCAGCCCGAGCTGGTAAAGTTTAGGAGTTAGGGTACTTGTTGAGAAGAGCCTGCGGGTTCCGCGATACAGCGGCGCCCGCGGACTAGCGGGGAGGGAAACAGTGGCGCTGGCGGTGCCTCGCATCACTTCCGTCTTGTAACGATCTAACAAGAGTGGCCAGCCCGAGCTGGTAAAGTTTAGGAGTTAGGGTACTTGTTGAGAAGAGCCTGCGGGTTCCGCGATACAGCGGCGCCCGCGGACTAGCGGGGAGGGAAACAGTGGCGCTGGCGGTGCCTCGCATCACTTCCGTCTTGTAACGATCTAACAAGAGTGGCCAGCCCGAGCTGGTAAAGTTTAGGAGTTAGGGTACTTGTTGAGAAGAGCCTGCGGGTTCCGCGATACAGCGGCGCCCGCGGACTAGCGGGGAGGGAAACGGTGGCGCTGGCGGTGCCTCGCATCACTTCCGTCTTGTAACGATCTAACAAGAGTGGCCAGCCCGAGCTGGTAAAGTTTAGGAGTTAGGGTACTTGTTGAGAAGAGCCTGCGGGTTCCGCGATACAGCGGCGCCCGCGGACTAGCGGGGAGGGAAACGGTGGCGCTGGCGGTGCCTCGCATCACTTCCGTCTTGTAACGATCTAACAAGAGTGGCCGGCCCGAGCTGCCGACTGCTCCTCGCCTTGACAAGTTCTTCTGATTACTCAGAAAGAAGAAATCCGGCTTAGATTTCGGTCCGGTAACAGGTGTCGGCATATTGAAAATCGATCCCGCTGTGCTAACTCTTCAATATCGCGCGAGAAGGGTGCGCGTGCGCGAGCCACTAGTTGCAGATTTCCGCTAACTCCCCCTCTGTAGTCAGTAGGAAACTTTCTTCCATCGCGGGTGGGCGACACTTGGTTCGCTCGCCGTACCCTTCTGTACAAAAAATAAAAAGAACAAAAAACGTCACTTCCGGCAACTGTCAGAGCTTCTCGGCCACGGCGAGGAACTGAGGGAGGAGAGAAAGTGAAAGCGGTCGGAGTTCAACCAGCCAAGTGCCTATGTAGTAATGGCGCCTGAATGTTTCCACACTAGCGGGGATGTTGTAAGCTTCGCTTGAGGCGGACATAGAGCCATGTGTTCTTGTTGTATATTTTGACTCAATCGATTCTTCAACTTTCCGTTGGACTAAACACGTGAGTGGCATCATGCTTTTTTACACTTCTAAACTTAAGCCGAATCGATCTTTGGATATCTTTAGCAATTATTTGTAAGATTTGAATTTACTACTGGCGTACTAATTGCTCTGGCAATGTAATTGGTCAAGCGATGTACAAGATCGCATTTCTCCAAGTAGTAAGTATTGCCAATGTTATAGAAATAAATTGCGTGCCCTTGATTTCATTGAACAGATTTACAAATATTTATTTAAAAGTTTGCGGAAGTAACTACTGTAACAAAACATATCCATTCATTAAATGCGCTTTATGATAAATTTTGTTTTACAATTTAACTTATTCGATTTTATTACTTTTCTCGTATGAATTTTATTTTATTCGTAATAAAAGTATAATAAAGTTTATTGAAATTATTAATACTTTTTATTAAAATATTTACTTTTTAAAGGTTAACCAATAATATTTTGTAATTTCGTGTGTAGCCTTTATAAATATTTTAGAAATAATATATTTTGGATGTTTACCAACAGTTGTCATGAGGGGTTGGTTGTAGCTAAGGGGAGAGGGTGGTAGAACAGCTTCAGTTTAGAAGGGGAAGTTTTGGTACGACACAAGGCAGCGTGTACATCCCTCTACCTACCCACGCTTCATATGTATATTTCATTTTATTGAAATGCTATCGTATCTTATGCTTAATTATAACGTTATTACTAATTTCAAATAAATATTATTAGGAAATTAATTTTTGACGAAGCACCGGATAATTATGACTTATTATGTAATTTCATAAACGAATTGTTTTGATAAAAAAAAATTTTGGAATGAATTTTATCGCGATAATAAAGGTTTATTGTAAAACAAATTTTATTGTAAAACAATCCTTTCTTTAATTTTTATTAAAATCTCTTAATATACTGAGTCAGCAGAAGCTTGGATTGGAATATGGATATCTAAGCGACTACAGGGCTTAGGATCAGTAATCGATTGGGTTGAGTAGCCACACGATATAATAATATAACATGTCCTATTCCACAAAAAATGTGATATCCATATCTGCCAATTTCCAGAATTTGCTGTTGACATGCGAGTTTTTTGCCATCTTCTATCAAGGATATGCTAAGTATTTTAGTAGAAATCCTTTATTTAAGTTTTCTCAAAACTATGTTTATATGTGAATTACTCAGGTATCCCTGCTTCAACATAAGCACATTACGAAGAATTTCACGTAATAAAGGATTTCAGACAAAATAAATAGCATTTTTCTCACAGCGCATATTATTTTCTTTTAAAAAATGACAACGTAATGTCTTGTTCCTCGATCAAGCGTTAGGCAGATTGCATAACTACTACTCGTAGGCGCATAGGTTTACAGTAAACATCATTATAAATTATTATCTAGATTAGTTGTAAATCATCAAAATGCCTTAAATATGAGGTTTTTAACATTTTTTCAAAAGAATATGGGAAGTTGTATTTTATTAAAATACAATTCGATTTTTACGTACCTACTTATAAAAAAAAGAAATCAATCATTATTATATGCTAGATTGATAATTACATTATATTGAATGTCATCTTTGTAATGTAAAATCATCGTAGTAAATTGTTAACACATGTATTTTAACTAACTAACTAACTAACCAACACGCCATTTCCCCGTAGGAGTAGGCAGAGAGTATAGAACGCCATACCACTCTGTCCTGACAGACTTCCTTTGCTTCCTCTACATTCATACATCTTCTCATGCACATCCGCCGATTATTCCAACTTTTCACATGTCCACTTTCAAGTACTTATCGTACTTGGTCATGCCATGTCTTTCTCGGCCTTCCTCGGCTTCTACATCCAGGCACAGTTGCATTTAAACTTCTTTTAGTCGTTCTTTCATCACTCATTCGCTCCACATGACCAAACCATCGTAAAAGCCCTTTCAAAATTTTTGTCGATGGGGCTTATCTCAGCCTTGCACTCTGCTCTAATTTCGACATTTGTACACCTTTCATACATAGTCTTACCACACATTCGCCTGAGAGATCGCATTTCAACAGCATTCAGTCTACTTTCATCCTTCTTTTTCCATGTATTTTACATTATTTAAAAAGTTATCACTTGGCTGATATTATAGGAACTGATACATTTTTATAGGTAGGTACATTGAATTTCGAAACCCTGTTGAAAAATATTATGTATGGTACAAAATACATTACAGTGTTTAGTTATTAATTGTTAAATCACAATATAATCATTTCATTCAAAAATATGATTCTTTATTTTAACTTTTTGCACAGTAGCGTTTATTTCCTTATATTATATTAAATATTACAAAATAAGAATTATGCAATACTTTTTGTAAGAAGCATAATATTAATTGCGTATTTTGTATTTCTTCGGACACCTGTTGGAAAAATTCTTCTAACAGGTGTCTTTCGCTGGAAAAAAGTGACATTTAGCCTTCTGAAAACTTTGAAATTAATCTCTTACGACTTATTGAAAATTACGCTAAATCGTTCTAAACACTTAATTTGCAGTTTAAGTTTTAGGATAAAGTTTAACCTAACCAACGCAAAGAGCTTAACTTGCATACTTGCTCAATGTCTAACTATACAGAAACACTATTTTCAAACTCGGCACAATCCAAACCATAAAAATGTTGTACGTGAATTTAAATATATGTAAAGAAATACTTTCTTCAGCGCCATCTGTGGAGTGGGTGATTAAGTGCAGGGCCACTGCTTTACCAACAGATGGAAGTCAACATGGTTGGTAAAGCAGTGAGCTGTAATCTGTTACTATAGAGATGAAATAATAGTGTAGTTAGTGAAAATTGGTTGATTAATATAATTATAGTAAAAGACTTTTAAAATCGTTTCTTTGTTTTTCAGAGAAACCATATTGTCTTATAAAACGATATTGTCCTATATACTACGGGTACCCAGAAGAAACCGAACTTATTTATTTAAAATATATGTATTTAAAATTAATTTTTAAAAAAAAATCTTCAATCCCCCACTGGCACTAATACACTTGTCCAATCTTTTATTCCATTGCTCAAAACATTTTTTAAATTCGTCTTCTGTGATGCCCGACAGCGCCTCCGTCGTTTTTTTCTTCACTTTGGTAATGTCGGGAAAACGCTTTCTTTTCATGACTTTTTTCATTTGGGGAAATAAAAAAAAGTCGCAGAGGGCAAGATCGGGTAAGTGTGGGAGGTGGGGCACAGGAGTCATGCCATTTTTGGTCTAAAATTCGCGCACAGATATGGCTGTGTTAGCGTTATAGTGGTGGAAAAACCAGTCGCCCGACTGCCGCAAACCAGGTCACTCCAGACTAAACTCCAAGACACTACAGACAGCTTCACAATTTCTTCAATAGTCTGTCGTTGATCTTCCAGGATGATTTCGCAAATTTTTTTTACATTATTATCGGTTCGGGCCGTGGACGGACGACCAGAGCGAGGTTTGTCGTCAATTAACATTTCACCATTTTTAAAACGGGAAAACCACTCAAACACTTGAGTTTTCTCAAAAACATCATCATAATAGCCCGTTTTTAACATTTCAAGAGTTTCTGTGCTAGTTTTTCCGAGCAAGAAGCAAAAGTTTGCGGCCGCGCGCGCTGTTCATGAGAATCAGTCATTGCAAAAACGACGAGCACACAAAACAACTGTCACTAAAAAATTCACAAAAACCCAACGGAACCTTCTCTAGCGACGACGTTCAGCTAAATGACTCGTAAATGGTGGCTTTATACGCCCATAGCGGCAGAACGCGGTACTACAAAAACTCTTCTCACAACAACACGAGTTCGGTTTCTTTTGGGTACCCCTCGTATATTAAAGTTCATTTTCACATTATCTTCTCTGAGACAAATATCTTCTCTGAGACAGGTGCGCAACACGCAACACGCCACCTAGTAGAGAAGATATATCAATAATAAATTAGTTTACACAACATTTGTAATGAATCAGATAGGTAATGTTAGGGACCCTGATAAACATTATATAAACCCTTTAAGATCTATGGTAAAAAGTTCCTCTGGGAACGGTGATGTAACAGTGCGTTACACTAGCGGAAAATGTTCAGAAAATGTTGTTTTATCTTCTGTTGCTATTGGATTATTATATACTTGGAAGATGGTTGAGTAAATTGAATGCAATAAGGAGGATGTGTGTTAGCACCGCCACAGAGGTGTTAAGAGCCAGTTATTTATTTATTTACTCAAATTAAAACAAATACATTGGAATATTATAATAAACATGGTGTTACAAAACTCGATATACAAGCGGGAAACCAGTGAATCTACGTCATATTTTGAGTCGATTTCGTAGAATGATTATTTTTTATTTGACCCATAGTTTTCGAGAAAATTGAGTACGAAATTGACTTTTTTTTCTTTATTTTTTTACAAATTGTTATCAAATATCATTTATTGAATCAAATTAATAGTAGGTTCTCATGAAAGAAACAAAATAAAAAACAGAATTTTAATAAGAATTTGCGCAATTTTACTTAATCCGAAGTAGGAAGGTAGTACTAATTGAAAGCTTTTATTAGAAAAAAACAAATTCAAGCTCAGATCAAAAAATTATATTACACTTTCAACTCTAAATATGTATTTTCACCAGTTTTCAGGTTGTACTACGAGTTTTGTTACTCCGTGTATTTGAATATTTTTAATGCCGAATTGAAAGTTTTGTTAAAATACTGAAAAATTAATTTAAAATTTTCTGAATAAGCGGTAGTTGGATTTCGCCTGGTTTGAAAACAGTCCTCTTATCAATAACTGTAAATATTTGTAATTGATATGAACATTAATTTGGTTTGATTCTATTCTTATTGCGCTGTTTACTGTAAGGTAATATTAATCTGCGATTGCATGTAATCATTTCTTGTTTATAGGTGCGTTTTCTTCAAAATCATCGGCTGCTGGTGCTGGGGAAATATTTCAATATTGAAACTCCTCTCAACAGGTTATTATTAATCAAATTAGTATTGTTTTAAGCGGTTTCTTTTATGTTTGCGATTTAAATGTACTATAGAATTTATCTATGGCCAAAATATATTTTAATTGTGATAGTATTTTTATGTCAACGCAATTTCGAATGAATATTTTTGCGCTCTTATATATTAAATATAATCTACTCTATTATCTACGTGTCGATGTCGGTATAATATACCAAGCGAACTTCCGGACAAAGTAATGAACAAGATGTCCGACGTCCTAATACATTTTAGAACTTTTGTTATCAGCCGCATCGTAAATATACTAACAAACAAGGAAATAAATAAATAGAAAAATGATAGCAAAAACCATCAAATTTCCAATATTTAAAAATAAACTTCTAAAATGTATAAACTAACTAACTAACTAACTAACCATCATGCCATTTCCCCGTAGGGGTAGGCAGAGAGGATAGAACGCCATCCCACTCACTTGGTCATGCCATGTCTTTTTCGGTCTTCCTCGGCTTCTACATCCAGGCACACTTGCATTTAAACTTCTTTTAGCCGTTCTTTCGTCACTCATTCGCTCCACATGACCAAACCATCGTAGAAGCCCTTTCTTAATTTTGTCGATAATGCTTATCTCAGCCTTGCACTCTGCTCTAATTTCGACATTTGTACACCTATCATTCATAGTCTTACCACACATTCGCCTGAGAGATCGCATTTCAACAGCATTTATTCTGTCTAAATTTATAATAATTCATTATTGATTGACCCCTAGAGCATGGTCACCGTATTAAAATGAAAATTGATGTTTCAATAATTACTATTTTGTGGACATTACATATTATATGAATAATAAATATTGCATAGAATATTTTTCCACTAATTACTCATAAAAACTTTATGCTACTAATATTTTTTATTGTTTTTTTTAACATACTCGATTATAAGTAGGTACCAATGTAAGTTTACATTGCTTAATTTGTATATTAAAACGGTTTTCTGTGAACAACAACATTATGTAAACAATATAAATCTGTAAAGCGCTTTTTTCGGCATGGGATTTCAAATAGAATAAGATGTAAAATCAAATAAATAAATATTTTGTTGTTTAAGAGAAACATAGAAATTGCAAGCCGATCGCTAATCTTGTAGACAATTTTTGTGGTATCCATACGCTCCACATAGAATGATGAGGTTTATAAATATAGAGTTTCACCCGATTCGAGTATAATTAATAATATTAGGAATTATTTTATGCATTTTTGTAAATTTGCGACTGTTTGATAATTTTTAATAATCTTAAATAATCTTCATTTTTAATAATCAAAATTTAACGCTTTGCAACTCAAAAATGATTGATTACAGAGCTATTTATATTACACATACATGCATGGAATTTATTTTTCATACATTAAAAAAAACGAATAAAATAATTTTTTAAAGATATGTTTATGAAATAAAATTACATATTATTTTGTATAATATTGTTATGTACAATTTCTTAGAACACCTAAATTCAACGCGTGTCGCGGCAATACGCTTAATTATCTTATATTCATTTCGAAAAACTTTACCTAAAAATAGTTACATCCATAATTAGTTTTTTTTAAATACTCAAAATATTACAAATATTAATTAAAAATACAGAATTGAGAATGAACACTAAACAGACTTGTTAATAAATTTTACTTGGGACTAACTAACCATCCCGCCATTTCCCCAAAGGGGTAAGTGAGAGGATAGAACGCCACCCCACGCGGTCTTGGCATTATTCCTTTTTCACCTAAATTAATTTTTACAATACATTTAACCTAATTTTTAGGTTTGCCCAAGTAGATGCTTTCGTTCATTCGTTGTAATTTGCCTCATAAAATCTTAATGTTTTGACTTGTTAACCGGGGAATTGGATTTGATTTTACTTTGTTAAACTGTGCCTGTAGCAGGGAATTATTAATATAGGAAGACAGGATATTTTGTCACGTGTTAATTTCATACTAATTGCGATGGCGAGTACCATATCTATAGTAAACACTCTACTACCGCTGCTTCCCTTATCCTCACCTAACGGTGCATCGCAAACATAGCAGACAAAAATGCCCCTTTAGAACACAGGCATGAAATATCCATGGTGTAACAAGACTCGAAGTACAACCCGACAACTGGTGAATCTACATCATATTTGGAGTCGAATGTGAAACTTTTGTGTGACATTTAAATCTAGGTTGAAATTTTTTTTTCTTCTCAAAAAAAAAAAAGTAGAATTTGCACTAAATCTTAATAAAATGCAGTTTTTTATCTTATTTCTTTTATGAATAGTATTAATTTGTCTAAATAAATTGCAAAAATTTATCGAGAATTAAATTAACTTCTTTTTCAATTTTTTCTAAAACTATGGGTCAAATAAAAAAAAAGTATTCTACAAAATCGACTCCAAATATCATGTTGATTGACTGGTTTCACGCTTGTACATCGAGTTTTGTTACACGGTGTATTGTGAAGAAATACATTATTGTGTATCCTACTGCCCATAGTAACAAGTAATAAAAAATCTACTTAAACATTCTTTCGTCTTTGGGTTTAACGGAATATGTCATCCTACCCTTTCAACATATTCTTCGAGTATCGAGATATTCAGTCACTCAAAAATTTAAATTTAAAATCTGTTATAGAGCATTATTAAAAATTATTATTAAAAATAAAACAAATGGCAAATTTAGACCAAGGATATTTACATTTTTTCATATTTTTTGTAGCTTTATAGATGCATTTTAAGCATTCTATTTTTAAATCACATCCTAGGCTCTAGGAAGACTCATGAACGAAGGTCAAGTATCCTTGCAAACACCCGGGATTAAAGAAAATTGATTTGAATTTTGATCTAACCGAAAACCGAACGAAGACAATTGCATGACATGAAATATTGACAAGTGATGAAATAAACCTTTTGGTTACTTGAATTACCACTCACTGGTAATACCTAAGTTCACTTTTAAACACTAAAAGTTAAAGTTTAGTCAGAATCAATACATTGATTCGTCACAATCTTAGCTAGCACAAAGTATTTTATTCTGATTTCTGTTTATGAAACTCTGTAAAATATCACAAAATGGATTGTTATTTATTACACAAAACCATAACTGTATTCCTTTACTTACATTAATAAGAAACTTAAAAACTTACAGACTTAAGATGACAAATATTTATTTACATTATAAGTAGATTCTTTTAACTGTTTAAAGCTACCTGCGGATACATATAATTGGATGGCAGGCATGTTATTGTTAATTATTTGTTTTAATTATATTATGTTTTACCTGTACATCTGTTTGTATCCCGAATAAAATAAAACAAAATAAATTAATTTTTAAAATGATAATAATGAACAAAACATTTTCTGCAAAAATACCATATAAAAAATCAAATCCTTTTAGAATAAAATGTTTCTAAAATTATATTATCCTCCTATGCTATCACAGTTTTTATAGACTCTATTTTACCATTTTGGTAACGCTAAATCAAAGTGACTACTTTATAAATTAATTGCCTTGATCAATTGCCATTTAGCAGAATATTGTGAAATTCCTGTGTACCCATTTGGGTCATGAAAAATTAATAAATCGAATTCTCGACATTTTCCATCGGAGGTATTTACGGCTAAACCCAATACAGAAGGAATTAAATGTTGTTTTAACCCGGCTTCAATGAAAGCTATTTAATCTGTTGCAACCCAATGACTATCGGGTATTTTATTCACTTTAATAAATTGTATAGAAAAAAACATAGGCTTGAAAGGTATTTTTGAAGCGGTGTACAATTATATTTTTTTGTTTAACATCACACATTCATCGAACTTTTTACCGTTTTAAAAATGTTGTAAATTTTAATAAGTTTGAATCGGGTTGTGGTTTAGTGGTAGAGTCCCAGACTCTGGATTGGAAAACCTAGGTTCGAATCCCATTCCATCCCTGCTTGTTTTCTGGTTTCTGTCAGTCGTTTCCGATTGTTTTGAAACAGCTCCGGAAATGAAATATTCTACTATAGAACGTTTGAGTTCTTACAAAATGATTATGATGCACATATTCAAATAAGTAAATACGATTCTGAATAAAGCCTTAGCGGCTTGTGCTTGATAATATGAACCATGTCATGGCAGAGGGGATTGTCTAGACTCATACAACTCGGCCACCATCCGTTCCAACGTTTCTGTAATAGGGTTCTTCCCGATAGCATGAATATCCTTGAAAACGTTATACATATTGAAAGTATATTTTTACAATTTCAACGATATAAAACACAATGATCAAAAATTCATTTATAAATTTATGTTTTAAAAACACGAAAATACGAATGATTTTTAACGCCCGTTATTGGTTAATGGCGTCATACCCAACGACCGTGAAAGGCGTGAAACTCATTCCGTAGTGAGCGCCTATATTGCTGTGACGTCACACCGCATGCGCGCCAAATGGAGGATTTTGCGAGCGATTTGAAAAAGCGCTAGAAAATTCATATGACATCGTAAAAAAAAAATTAAAAATTCCCTAGAAATTGTAATTTTTCAATCATTTTTTTGAAATAAAAAAATAAAAAATCGGGAAGAACCCAATTTACTTGTTAGTTTTTCGTTGTGTTGATATATTGCACGGTGTAAATGTGCAGGCTACGTAGGATGCCAAGGTGTTACATGGTGAAAAAACAGCACGCCAGTGGGGCAAAGCCTCCGGGGGGCACATTTACGACAGGGAGCCCGCGGCCCCGGCTGAGGTGCCCCCACGCCCCCTCAGTCCTACAGAGGCCTGCGTGGCTCCGCCCTACTACGCCTCCAGGGAAACCACCGACAGCGGAGGGAATGGTAAGAATTCAAACATAAATAATAACAAATCAAACGACACAGAAAATTACACTTTTGCCAAAACGCTAAAACGTTCCTTTTACTAGCTAAAACTAGCAGAGATCTTTTTTGCAGAAAATACTTCTAAAAGTTTTTTACTTTTTATTGTTATTTGATTATTTTATACTTGAATGATGGTTTAGTAAATTTAATGTTGATAGATGCCTTAGCACTGCCACGAAGGAATTAACATCACTTCCTGTTAAATAGAGAACTATTGAAAATTCGAAGCAAGCTTTTTTTAAATTAATCTTAGTCAGCTGTTGAATTATTGGTCGTTCTGTCATAAGTATTAGAACGCAGAATAATATTATTAGGACGGATTTGTAATATTATTCGTACGTCCCAGACGCCGAATAATTCAACAGGCGAGTAAGAATAATAAGTCTTCAGATTTGAATAATCTATTATTCGTATAATATTTACCGCAATACCGCAAGCGAATGAATTATAAGTAATTCGAGGTTGTTGGAAATTTTGTAGAGTACGGTGAGAAGGGAACACAGTGGAGCGGGACGCTGGAGGGCCGAACCGCGGAGGAGACGGAGGCGGCGCACGACCTGCTGTCCCTGGCGCAGAGCCTGCCACCGCTGGCCGCGCCCGGCGTGCTGGCCATCCCCAGCCTGGACACGCCGCCCGAGCCCGCGCTCACGTGCTACGCCACGCTGCACAGCATGCCCGCCCGCTTCTTCGTCTTCTCCACCCTGTCGCTGGGCTGCGAGCAGACCCTCCCGCACACCATCTGCGAGTACTCCTCGGACGCCGAGAACAACAACCCCAACTCCTCCCGGCTGGCGGACCGAGACCTGGCCAAGCAGCACTCGGCCGAGGAGTCCAAGTCCTCGAGCGGCTACGAGCTAGAGATAGCGCCGGACGCCGGCGTCGCCAAGTTCGGCTCCGGGGACGAGCGGACCGCCGATGAGCAGTCGAGCCACTCCGAGCCCGAGGAGGCTCAGGGCGCCGGCCGCCGGACGGGCAAGTACCCGTGCAGCGAGTGCGGGAAGCGCTACGCCACCTCCAGCAACCTGTCGCGGCACAAGCAGACGCACCGCAGCCTGGACTCGATGGCCGCCAAGAAGTGCATGACGTGCGGCAAGGCGTACGTGTCCATGCCGGCGCTGGCCATGCACGTGCTGACGCACAAGCTGTCGCACGCGTGCGGGGTGTGCGGCAAGCAGTTCTCGCGGCCGTGGCTGCTGCAGGGCCACCTGCGCTCGCACACGGGCGAGAAGCCCTACGGCTGCGCGCACTGCGGGAAGGCCTTCGCGGACCGCTCCAACCTGCGCGCGCACATGCAGACGCACTCGGCCGACAAGAACTTCGAGTGCGCCCGCTGCCACAAGTCCTTCGCGCTCAAGAGCTACCTCAACAAGCACCTCGAGTCCGCCTGCTTCCGGGAAGGGGAGCAAGACGAGGAGACGATGGACATAGAGGTAGAGTAGCCGGCTCGCGAGCCGAACACGTCATTCCAATTTAGAAGTCTGAACGCGAAAATAAGATGCTTTCTCTACAAGTAAGGTTCAAATTTCGGCAATAAAAAGCAATACTATGAAGTAGCGTTAAGCAATGCTCGATTAGATTAGATGCACTCTAGTTTGAGCTTAGATTTGATGAAATCACCATAACGCAACTAAGGCAATAGAGGTAATATTAGCTACTAAATACATATTTACTAAGGAAATATCATGTAAAATAAGATTTACATTGAACTGCAGAGATAATAAGCGAGATGTTTGGGAAAACTAAATGAAGGACTGCGAGACGACGCGACCCTAGACGAATATTATACCTACCTACTCTTGGGAAAGTTATGAAGTCAATTTATCGCGATGTATTATTTTTTTTAAAGATATTCACACTGCAATCCCATATATGGTATATTCGTCAATTAACCTAATATCCAATATATAAAACAATAATGATTATTTATGTCAGTTAAACAGAGCTTTCCATACTTCGAAATTTGATAAATTTAAGTTATTTATATTAGTAATTATTATTATAAAGTAAATTATGAATCTCGACCAAGATGAATTGTTTGGCCAAAATAAGCAACGAATATTGCGATTTCCCTATGTTCTTTCTATACACCTGTTCATTATTGTCCACAGTTACATCTTACTCCTTTTCAAAAGATTTATTTTCTAGTTTCTTTATTTACAAATTTATGTCAATTTTTAGGAATAACAATTTGAATGGCATAGGGAACGAATGATTGTAATAATAGAATTCAATGAGTACTTTAGCTTAACACGAAAGGATCAAGAGAGAAAATCCCCCTTATGATTATTTTACTAGACAAAGTTCAGGCAAGGTGCAGTTAGTTGTGTAATGTATAACAGTCAATACAGAGACTGAAACACATACTAACATAATATATTTGTGATATTGTGATATACATTGCAATTAAATACATCGCAACAAGTGCGATATAAGAATATTTGAGGAGTTATAAACGATGTAATTTTCATGTGAAATTAAAAAGTAATTGAGAAAATAAAACTAGCGATGAATCGTTTAACTAATTTTTGCGGTCTACAATGCTTTAATTTTATTTTCTTTGTACCGCGGTCATTCAGTTTTCTTTATGAAATTGTGAAATGTAATATTGTATGTACGTTTAAGTAAATGACTGTAATTTGTTCGTAATGGTTAGAATCTGAAAATGGAAATTGCTGACTTATTTATTGATGTTTTATTTGTTAAGTTAACTCACTACTCACATACATGTGTAGCTTTTTAACTATTCCAAATTATAATGATAATTCCTTAAAAATGTATCAGTGACCAAACAAATATTTTATGTACTTATAAATTACTAAGTACATTTTATATACACACCTACATAATATATACCGTAATGTAACGATTTTCCTGGATTGTCCTGACTAAAAAGGCAGTAGTTCCAAAACTTTTTGGAGTTATTACAACATTTTGAGTGTGTTCAAATACTTGCACACAAATCTGGAGTTAGTTCAAATATTGTTAACCATTATAATATTATACTAAGTGTTTTGGAAACAAACGTGAGAAATGAAGCAATACCTAAAAGTATGTACGTTATTTTAATCAAGATATACATTTAAAAAATATCCCCTGAGAAATCTATTAATTTTATAATGATACTGCCTTGTTAGTTGGTACATTAGATAAAAATATAATACATGTTAATGTTCAGAACTATTTTTCATAATTTGTACATATTTCAACGTTTCTTCCAGTATAAGTATTCAAAAATGAATTTGTGGTTTCTGATGAAAGGAAATGCACCAAGTATGTAGGTTACCTTAGGACCCCTAGCGCATTTTCTAGGACTCACCATTTTTACGTAGAAACTAAACAATAATTGTGTCCACGGTCGCCTATCAAACTAAAACAAATACGTAATTCGGAGTTTTATATAAATTCGTACAGACGAATAAATTATTTTAGGAACAACAAATTGCAAATGTGTTGAAATGATACAAAATATGTTGACAATTACCTTCCTAGTAATGGAAATAGCGTTTGTGGGTTATAAATGTGTATAAAGTACATACATACTCATTACAATACAGATTAATATACTAATACCTTCCCATCCAAGCAGTGTGTAATAGTCCTGTAATGGCCGTATTATTTTAATATCGCAACTACTCCCAGAACTCCTTTGTGTATGTGTATAACAACTATTACTCTATTACGAAATTAATAAAAATGCAGAAGAGTATTTCTAGTCCAACTGTACATACTATTAATGAATAGGTACTTAGGCAATTATATTATTATTGTGATGTCATGTTTTCTGTCTTCGTCAAAAACACAACGAAATTCAATTTTAATTGTAAATTTTATTAAAATATTTCATTTTAATACTTTTGAAACATTGTGCAAAAATCTTATTACATTAATAAGATTTTCTATTATATTACACCCTATCTATATTTATTAATGCATTTAAAAAAATGATCTAATTTTTCGTTAGGTAATAAATCTTTTGAGTTATTGTTTTTAAGTTTCAATATTCGATTCTTTGTAAGAATAATATATTACCCATATATTATCTAATTTACACATAACTTTAAAATTTAGTTGCTCCCAAATATTAGGTATAGGGAATAAACATTTTGCTAAATAAGCTTATTTACGGTTCATATATTTTTGGTATAAAGCTGAAAAGAAGTCAATTATTGTTAATTGGTGAGTTGCGTGCAAGTTCCTACGTGGATGATAGAAACCGTAAGTTCACTTGCTCGCAGGTTGGTTTTCGCTGTCATCTTGTCTTTGCATTAACGCCTGCATGGCAAAAAATATCCCAGAGCGCTACTCCCGTGTTAGTCAAAATTTACTTGCTTGCTACTTGCACGTAAAATCAAGTAGAGGTTTTCACTAGGCAAGCTACTTGCAACCTTACTTAGTACAACTTGCGTAAGAAAAACTCTCCTTACAAAGCATGTTTTTTATTCAGATAATACTATAACAGTTTTTTCTCCAAAGCAACGCTAATTAATTTAATGGTTCCCTCCTCCCCCCTACAGAGAAATATATTTACATCAATTGATTTATTTGTAAATTCACTTTTTATTTTGGTTTTAATGTTTCTTAGATCACAAAGTATTTTAACGGGTTATACCTACACAAAAAGCAATATTATCTTCCAGTGGACCGAACAAGTACACAGTTTATCAGTTGGATAAATACATTTAGATGTGAGTAGCATAATAAAATTAATGTTTTTGTAAAATATGAAGAATGTAACCTCCTGACTTTGTATATTTGGGTATATTTTCTTTATGAATAGTTTGGAGTTCAAAGTTATATTATAATACTATAGTTAACAAAATCCCCGCAATAATGTACTATAATAATATTCAATAAGTTACCTTGTTCAATTTATCGCAACAATAAAACCTAGCGTATTATATTATACCTAAAATTATGTCAATTCGAGTAATCTATTATTTTTTAGAGGTGTTCCTATTTTGTAATATGTATATTACCAAAACTTTATCCCATCCGATTAAAGTATAAAAGTAACTAGTCAATTCGAATCTCAATTACATTTGAAATTTTGATTAGTGATTATTGTTTATCAATAAATGGAAACAAGTAAGTGTTTGCTACATTATAGTGCATATGTACCAAATCGGTGTTTTAATAAATCTAAAATTATCAGCTAATGTTTAGAAATAAATTAAATACAAAAAAGATGGAATCTATACTCTATAATATGTATTTATATATATATATATATTTATATAATAAGTATGTATATAACCGGTGTATCTACTTAATCATGATGTGATTGGATAACACCTGTTTCTAAGGGTTTAATTTAAAAGCAATAAAATAATGTTTCAATCAATTACCCATACTTTAGTAGGTATTTCATTACATTGTTCATTGTTTTTAGTTGATTAATCTCATCTAGTCGTAGTTTTAAAATAACTAATGTATAATGCTGTTATTGTTTCACAAAATATAGTTGAAAATGACAAAACGCTGTTTTTACTTAACCTTTTCCGCGCCATGTTACAGAGAAAAGATAAAAATAAACTAGGACCTAGGGCCCCTTATCATTTCGCCTGTCATGGGCCAACGTTGGTGAAGTAGATATTTTCGAGAAACTTTAAATACCGAGAAAAATGGCAGAAGTTACGATCAGGGCCGGTTTTAACATTACCAGCGCCCTGGGCGGGATTTCTACGGCGCCCCCTATCTTCCAGCCCTTTGAAACCATACGAAAAAAAGGCAAGTTTTAGAATGAAATAAGCATTTATAAAAAAAAATACTAATAAATTTTTACTTTTCTAGCCTTTCTATCGGCGAACTCTTTTATTAAAATTCTAAAGTTTATGTTTTCCGCAATTTCCTTTTCGATTGATAAAGTTGTCAAGTCAGTCAATCTAAATTGAGATTTTGTATCACCACAGAGTTTTGAGAAGGTTAGTCCGGATTCTTTTTTTATTTTGAACAGAAAGGACCAAAGATTCGGTCAGTACTCATTAAAAACTGTTCAAATCTTTTCATTGAGTGCAATTAAGGAAGGTCCAAAAGACTGCAGAAAAATTTTAACTTCCAAATTTATTTTCTCGGAGAAGTTTATGGGCTAATCATCGTGGGCGGTTTCACCAGACTTGGGCGTTTCACGTCGAAATGTGGAAATCAACTGATGCTTTGCCGCGAATTGAAATCTTAAAAATGCTTTCGTGTAGACGCGAATATTTAAAATTTTGAAGTGGGATGAAATATCCCAAAAAACGCACGCAATAAATTAATAAAAAAATGTTGAAAACAGTTCTTTTCAAAAACAAAAATACGCCACTCCTTTATCGGTAGTGTAGTGTTTTCCTTTCCTTTTTAAACCCCCGACCGGGTTCCATGGCTTTTTAAATTTTTCCCATTATTTTAAACTTTTTTTGCAAAAAAAAAGGCCCCCTTTTTCAGTTCTCTAAAATGAAAGAAAATTTA
>JAGVSP010003502.1:0-62227 GCA_022494985.1 Micrasema minimum | reverse complement strand
CCCAAAAAGGGAAGGTATAACCCCTGAAAACCCCTAATAACCCCATTTTTTCCCAGAGTTTCTCTGTCCGTTGAGATATCAAAAAATATCTGTATTTAAGTGTTTAAAAATAATTACATGCTATCCAGCCGGGTGGCCGAATGAAGATAATAGGAATTTCGTTTTTTGACAACTTAAAAGCAATGGGCCGTCTATGGGCAATAAACGCGTGAATGTTACTTCAAATGGTACAAAGCCTGGGTTTCCAGGTGACAGAACTTAAATTTATATATCGAAACATGAGACCAAAAGATTGGGGATGCACCACTTGGAAGTCAACATTCCCAATTCAACAACATTCAGATTCATATTTTCCTTCAAATGTATGTTTTTTAGAATGAATTAAAATTAATTATATTTACTAATATATAATAAATAATTAGATTTAAGAAGAACTGGAAAAAATTAAAAATTAATACAGTTCTTTGGAACCATTGATTTATTTATCTTACTTTAAATTTCCATTTCAAATTCACGAGAAACCTGATTCCGTGAAGTGTTTTAAACTATTTTACAGGAATTAATTAGCACGTCCGCGTCCCGTTGGAATGTGTTATCGATCTGAACCCAGCCGTAGATCGAACCCAGTTGTCTTGCGGTTCGGTAGTATAATTACATTACGTATTCATTATTCCTTTACCTAAGTTACGTTTAGTACCTACTCCCACAAAAAATGACACAGAATACCACCAAAGCTTCAATTAAATTCGTAGGCAAGTAACTAGCGAAATTTCACATGTTTAAGCTTGTAATGACGATTTGACACGAAAAATTCGGTCAAGAATTTAATTAAAATATGAATGACAGATTGACTGGAGAGGGTGTATCACTTACATGATGATATATATGGATCAATTTCAAATCTCGATTCAGCACTTCAATGGAAAAGTCATTAAAATAATGAAAAATTATAGTAATAAATCTTCGAACAAGAATTCACTAGAAAGCGCGATTCAATATATTATAACATTCATAAGGTTATATTTCATAACATCACTTTATCAAATTCACCGTCTACAGACTCCAGCACTTAGGCCAATACGCGAAACGTGGACGTAGATGTTTTAGTGATGACGTAGATGCCTATTGAAGATGTAGTGAGTGGCGTAGTTGGTAACTAGACACCTCAGACACGGCAGTATTTTTTTAGCATGGAATGTCACTTCTCTGAAATTCTTGTTCGAAAAGTATAATGTATAAATAATAAAGAGTTGACGGAAAAATGTGATACGCAAGGGTCAATAAATAATATATTATTTTTAAGTTTCTACGGTCGGCGCACCGGCTCTTAAATAAACTAGAATTTGGAGCATTATTTAGTTAATTTTTTATAAAATTCTACGAGAACAACTTTGGAAATGGACGTCTTAATTAAAATAAAACCCCAATTTTTTTTGTTAAAAAAGAAAAACCTACATGCGTAGTATTTCTGCGGGTTATTGAAAGTAAAAATTTTACCTTTTTACGTTAGAAAATCAGCCAGCAAGTCTACCTTCCGCATGCTCATTCATTCGTTTTATTTATGAGGCACCTGAGTCCATAAAATCTATTACTAAATTCATATTTTTCTTTCACTATTCCTTTTTCCCCCGTGGCTGAAGCATTGTACTGTATTCCGTTTTTCCATTATTCAATACTCAACTTTTATATTAACAATTCGGGCGGCTAAGGTCACAGGGTAAGGCCTATCTACAAAAATTCATTTGAGTCAAACCCGGTTTCCTAAATGTTAAATCATATTATTAGAGAAACAAAGCTCGTGGTCGTAAAAATACATTAAAAAATCTTTTAATGATTTGGTTATTTTAATAATGGTTTAATCAAAACTTTTAGGTGATGCAGTGCCCTATGCACGTTGGGTGTGGATAAGGGAAAGCCGTAGTAGTAGTAGGCATTTTTACAAGATAGAACATTGTGTAACTAATAAATATGATTTGGTATTAAGGAAAGGGAGTAGCTCTAAAAATATTGTTTAGCCTCTGTGACCCTAACTTTCACATTTTTTTTAAGTTTTACATAAATTTGCTATAGATACCACTTAAAAGTAAACAACTGAACTAACCATCACACCATTTTCCCGAAGGGGTAGGCAGAGAGGATAGAACGCCACACCACTCTGTAAATAAATCTCATACAAGCTCGAGTACCGCAAATTAGGTAAAATGCCCGGATCCTTATTAAAATGCGTTTTTTTATTATTTATTAATCGTTTTAATTTGACTAGGTAAATGATAGGGTGACAACAATTTGCAAACATTTATCAACAAAAAAAAACTTCATTATCAATTTTCTCGAAAAACTGTGAGTCAAATTTAAAAAATTTACTTGACTGAATTTTATTGACAATCAATAGATCTAAGACATGTACTCATAACAGCATAATGTACAAAGGATTCAAAAGAAATAATGAACTACCTGAGACTGTCAAACAAATATAAATGGATTAAAATGAATTCAGAAAGAAACCTTTGTAAAATACTAATGTAATACAGCAAAGTTTCTGAGCCATAAATTTTGGATACCACAATATATGTATTGCAAGTTATATCAAGAATCATTTCGGTTTTTATTTGGAATGGTAACAAGAATAGAAACTGCTTGCTGGAATATTCGTAAGACATTTATTTCTTACAACATATATACGAAAATTAAGATATTTGAAATCAGTGTATGCCTATTAAAACATAAAAAGCATCTTTGTGATCAGTTATAAATATTTAGATGAGAAAAAAAAGTATTATATTAGCTGTAAGAATTTTTTTTATAGCTAAATAAAAATGTACAAACCAACAAACAAAAGGATAAACACCCTGTGCGAAAAAAAACTTCATATATATTTTAAAGTGTTATGAATCGTTTCTACTAAATAACGTTGAACCATCAAATATACCACACCCAATAAGTATTTTCAACTACAAAAAGATATTATATTATATCATTTCAGCGAATGAGAATACACTTTTCTTTTCTACAATCAATAGCAAGTGACGTGTGTTCCAAACATTTTAAGCTAGCTTTATACGGAAAAGTAAACCGTACAGTTTCCTGTGCAGTCTGAAAACTGTCCCGTATAAAACGAAAACTGTATGGTCGACGCGACGTTTGGCTGACATAACTGTTAATGTTTTTTTATGTAAACGTTTAAGTAGATATTGGTATTTTGTACGCTTTTAAAAACTTAAAAACAAATAACATATTTACATTATTAGCAATATATAACAATTAGCGAGTACAATTTCCTGTGAGCAAACATATGATAATAACTTACAATCGCGCTTAAAAAATACACATTAATCTTTTGACAGACTGCACAGTTTTCTGAACGAGAGCTGTGTAGTTTTTTGTGCCGTATAAAGTCCGCATTAGTCTTGTAGATACTGAACTGAATTTTGGCGAGTTACTTACATATAAGAAATGTTCTTTCACAGTGAGTTTTGGAGCTATTGAACCTGGAGTATCTATCCGCGCATTAACCTAAAACGTTGGAAATATCGTTTTGCCGACATTTGTTACCATCGTAATAAATTCATTCAGCATAAAAATAATTCATTGTGTAATTAAAATCAAATTAATCATTCTCAGATTTCACTATTAAATTCAATAAAATGTTCAACTTTGGATAAGTTTCCCATCTGTCTTCTTTATCAGAACAAGATGAGCTAGAATAGATAAGTCGTTAGATCGTAGAAAACCATAAATCTTATGCTCTTTTAGAAGAAAAGCTTTTTCTGAGCAAGAAAAGTATTAAAATCACAAGGGATTCTTTTCATCCGTTAAATTGAAGAAAAACGCTTTCCAACTGAATGTTTTTTGAACTTTTTACCATAAGGACTGAATTAAAATAAATTATACCCTAAATTATATAAATCAAATAAATAGTAGGTAGGTACTGCCTATTTTACAAGGCATCGGGTTCTCGGCGTCCTGAACGTCCACCCGTATTATTTAAGCATTATTATTAGGCACTATGAATTAAAAATTATAACTATGCATTGCATAGTATGCAAATGATATTTATGTATAAAATCGCAAACATTATTCATTAATTTTGACTCATTAATTTATGGTTGACACTGATTGATCGTTCTAGTAATATTAATATTATATTATACTCGTATGCAACTATTTTGTGTTTATTAATCTATAAACGCTATTAATGAAACTAGTACAATTATTTTCTTAATAAGTTTTATAGAAAAACATCGTAACCTAGTACGATAAAATACTCCCCTTTCATGTAACGGTGTACCTACCTTTCTAATGGATATCTAATGGTGCTAGGTGTGTAATTATATTATATTGTTTATCGTTCACGTAAACTATTTACAATACAACTTAAAACTAAACCATTAAAAAAACAATGCTATCCTGGTAAACTTTATAATGTAGTTCCTACTGTTATACATATACATACATATGATTATATAATGAATTATTATTATTTCAAAAAATTTTAATATGAGATTCTGGTTGGATCTCTGCTTATTTATCAGAACTAAAACACTTTGGATAAAACTGCTAGTTTAAGATTTGTCTCTTTGTGGAGAAAAGGCCTCAGAATCAGAAGACGAAACCATCAATAAATTTAAAACAGAAAAGTAACACAAAACGTTTAGATATTCCCGATATTATGAGTTTTCATATTTTTTATTCAATTATAACCCCTAGAAATACAAAAAAACAACCATTTTGAGTTGTTTCAAAGACAAAAGTTTTTATTCCTATCTAGGCACTTCACTAACATAAATTACTGATAAGTTTCTAGTTAGTTGCTAATCAATAAGCCTTCGAACAAAAACTTAAATACAATAGGAAGAGACATTTTCAATATTGTGCTATTTACACTGCGGACTGATCTGCCTCGTGGCATGGCGGTAGCGCGCTTGGCAGCCATGCATTAGGTCGCGGGATCTATTTCCGATGCGGGTCAAAAACATTTATTTACATGTGATTTTTATATATATATTTCATGTGTGATACCTTGGACTGGTACTGAGGGGTAAGACTGATCATCTTACCTTCATGTTATAAAATGATCAATATACACTGCACTTGGTGTACCGATGCAGTGCCTTATGCACCATTGGGTGCAGATAAAGGGAAAGCAGTTGTAGTAGTAGTAGTGGGGCGGAGCATAGAAGCTAAAAAAATCATATTCTTTAAGTTTTTAATGTATTTTATACCTAGTTATTATTTCTGTGTTGGTTGGTTTAGATGTTGATCAAGATTTACTGCACTGGGCGTACCGATATATAAAATGAGTAACTAACTAACTAACCACCACGCCATTTCCCCGAAGGGGTAGGCAGAGAAGATAGAACGCCATACCACTCTGTCCTGACAGACTTCTTTTGCTTCCTCTACATTCATACATCTTCTCATGCACATACGCCGATTATTCCGACTTTTCACATGACCACTTTTAAGTACTTGACGTACTTGGTCATGCCATGTCTTCTCGGCCTTCCGCGGCTTCTACATCCAGGCACACTTGCATTTAAACTTCTTTTAGCCGTTCTTTCATCACTCATTCGCTCCACATGACCAAACCATCGTAAAAGCCCTTTCTTAATTGTGTCGATAATGCTTATCTCAGCCTTGCACTCTGCTCTAAATTTCGACATTTGTACACCTATCATACATAGTCTTACCATACATTTCGTCTGAGAGATCGCATTTCAACAGCATTCAGTCTACTTTCATTCTTCTTTTTCCAACACCACGCTTCACTACCATACATAAGGGTTGGTACCAGAACTCCGTTGTGTACTGCCAATAAGTTCTTATTTGCCACTATCGATTTCAAGTCACCATTAACTCAACAATTATGAAAATATTATTTATTATTATCTCTTATTATGTACAATTATTAAAATGAGTATTTATATACAAATCTTTTTTTGCATTTATTTAGTTATTTTCATGATATTTCAGGTTTTATAGGTCAATGATTTCACCAAATGATGTGTTTCGCTCCCGAGATTTACGTTTAACCCTCACATAAGCGGACTTCTATTCAGTTCACTAACTTCTCTCCGGTTGATTGCACGGTGAATAATCATTAAACGTTTTATTTTAAATTATGTTTAATTGCTTAAAAAAAACTTCGAATACACATAAGGGCTAAACATTATGTTTATTACTGAAAGCAATTAAATAGAAACCATGGAATGTTGAAAAGAAGTTAGCTAAATCATTAAAGCTGGTAGGGTTCTAGGTTCTACATATATATTTTCCCACGTAGCATTTCTGGTAATAAATCATGAAGCAATGGTAGAAAGAAACTTAAATCATTAATTTGCGTAGGATTTGTTACCAAATGTGCTTCGTAAATTGTTAAAATGTCTTTGAAAATATTTTACATAACTTATTATTTATTTATTTATTTGTTCTTAAAGTAGTAAATACCTATTTTTTACGTATGTCCTAATATAAACTCTTTATTATTTTGTGCAAATAGAAAAACCTTAAACATAATTATTTAATATTAATTGCGATATATTTTCTTAACCTAGACACTTTTTTTTCTTATCTATAAGTCATTATATATATCTATACTTATTTTAACTCGTTCAGAGTCTTAATTACAAAAATAAAGTAATTTGCTAATAAATACTTAACTTCAATATCAATGCATAGATGGAGCTTTCAACTCGCTGGTGGATGATTCTCGATTCGTAACATATATATACAAAATAAAAAATGTTACCTGGTGTGGATATTCGCTAATAAGCGAAATGGGGAATGTTGTAGTGCATAAAGTGGCCACTTAAACCAGCCAATGACAGGTCATAAGCCCTGTAAACGCTCGAATATCTATATTCCTGAATTTGAAAAAAAAAAACTACATCATCTCTGTAGGGATATAAAATAGAATATAAATTATTCACTATTTCTTTGACTAAAGATTAGGGTTGAAGCGTGTACTGATCATCTTACCTTCAATTCTACCTCATCTCTGTAGGGATATAAAATGAATTGTCTATAAGTTGTTGAATAATGCTACTTTCACGATTTGATACTTCCCTTACGGAGCCCTTCGGTACAAAAAAGATTCCGCGCGCTTTGGTGATATGTCTTCTTCTTCTTCTTTCACCACGTTCGCTCCTATGTGGAGCATGTGGACATCGCTAGATCCCTCCAGGAAGCCCTATCGCCAGCCAGCTCCCACGTCAGGCGCGCATCCATCAGCTCCGCCTAGATCCGTAAGATGGTCATCATACGTCGTGTATTTTATACACCTTGAAAATATGATTTGAAAATCGTAAAAACATGAATATTCCTACAAACTGTTTTTTTTTGACCATTGTTAAGTCTGAAAAGTATCTGAATTGACGATTTTATCCCAGATTTTTCGATAAATTATTTATTTCCGTGGCTACAAATTAATAATATGTATTGAAATACTTTTATGTGAATTCTATTACAATTCTATTACGAAATCTGAGGCCAGTATTTATTATATTTTATCTCATTATTATCGAGTTGTAGTAAATACAACATAAACATAAAATGTACAATAATTATTTGTCATACTTTATGTTTTCTTGGTAAAGGAATTTATGTATGCAACAAGAAGTTTAAAAAAATATAAGATTAGAAAAGAAAAGAAAAAACTATGTCACAGAATTGTCTTTTTTTACAAGGGCATTAAAATGTATGAGGAGATGCCAAGAGAAATAAAAAATGAACAAAATTTAAAGTCATTTAAGGCTAAGTGTAAAAATATATGTGTCAGAAATATTAGTGTAGATAAGAATAGTTAGCAAAAAAAGAAATTAAGTGAAATGTAATAATATTAGTCTATGTAAAATTATATAAAAATGAATATAATCATTTTTAAAAAAATAGTTATATTTATTGAGTTGAAGAAAAGAGGCGACCTTAAAAGATAACGCTTTTAGCAAAATACACTTTGAAATAAAACTCTCGCGTTTCCCTTTGTTTTCTTACACGTTTGTAGCATGTAAAAAAAATACAAAGTTTCGAATTGTTAGTTTAGTTAAAGGCTAAGTAAACTCGAGAAATGCTATGTTCCCGTTTCTCTCGCTTAGCATGCTGTAGCACTTGGGAATCACCACAAGCGCAGACAAAACTTCCACTTCCGGCATTCAATTAAATATAAATTACTTAAATTATTCCGTTATCAGATTATTAATAATTTATTTTAAACCAATAAAGTTATTGTCGACAAAATACGATTTTATATTGTATTCAGCTTCATAATAAATAATCACGGCTGTTTGGACGGCAATATAACTAAGTAACTAACTAACCATCACGCCATTTCCCCGAAGGGGTAGGCAGAGAGGATAGAACGCCACGCCACTCTGTCCTGGCACACTTCTCTTGCTTCCTCCACATACATCTTCTCATGCACGCACGTCGATTTTTCCGACTTCTTACATGCCCACTTTCAAGCACTTGTTTTACTTGATCATGCCATGTCTTTCTCGGCCTTCTTCGATTTCTACATCCAAGCACAGTCGCAACATAATTTTTTTTAGCCGTTATTTCATCATCCATTCGCTCTACATGACCGAACCATCGTAACAGACCTTTCTTAATTTTGTCGATAATGCTTATCTCAGCCTTGCACTCTGCTCTAATTTCGACATTTGTACACCTATCATACATAATCTTACCACACATTCGCTTGAGAGGTTTATTTATTGATTTATTTCAATATTGTATACGTAGTATAATATAAAAATATAAGTGTCCTACGTTGCCTACTGCAACTCGTCAATAGGTGCATGGTGCATACATTATGTAGGCTTATCTCAGCCTTGCACTCTGCTCTAATTTCGACATTTGTACACCTATCATACATAGTCTTACCACACATTAAAAAAAGTTTCAAGAAAAAAGAGGAAGAATAGCAACGAGATAACGTCGTAAAAATAGTCTTAGGCTAGCTTTATATGGAATACAGTTTCCTGTGCAGTCTGAAAACTGTCCCGTATAAAACGAGAACAATATGGGCAACACCGACGCGGCGCGGCGTTTGGCTGACATGACAGTTAATGTTTTATGTAAACGTTTAAGTATGTATTACTATATTTAAAAACATAAAAAACAAATATTAATTAACATTATTAGCTATATATACAATTTTCTATGATCAAATATACGATAGTAACTTACAATCGCGCTTAAAAAATACACATATTTAGCGTGTCTTTTGACAGACTGCACAGTTTTCTTCACAAGAAACTGTGGAGTTTTCTGTCCCGTTTAAAGTCCGCGTTAGGCTCGTTTAAAGAGCACTTTATATGGGACAGAAAAATGTACGGTTTCTTGGGCAGTTTGTAAACTGCGGTGCGATTCTCTAAGGTTTTAGACACTTCTGCGCATACGAATTCAGTACAAAATCGTATGCGCAGTAGTTTAAAAACACTTAATAAAGTAGTAGAAGAAGTATAAAGCGAAAACTGTCTGGAATATTGAATGGTCCTCGCAACGCCGACGTTGGGCTGACCTGACAATAAACGTGTTTTTTGTAAACGTTTAAGTAGATACGAGTATTGATATATTGAATGCTTTGAAGAACGTAATAAACATATAACATATTTACATTATTAGCTATATTAACAATTTCCCATGTGCAAAGATACGATAATAACCAACTTATGATCGCGTTGAAAAAAATTATTTAGCATGTCTCTTGACAGACTGTACAGTTTTTTGAACAAGAAATTGTACAGTTTTCTGTCCTGTCTAACGTGCGCATTATACGTATCGTGCAATTCTTTAAACTGCAGAACTAATCGCAAAACGAGTGGTCTATATATAATTAATTCACAATACTAACACATTCCTTACGATGAGTGCTCTACAATTTTTTAAAGTGTGTAATGCGGAATTTATACGGGACATAAAACTGCACAGTTTCTTGTACAGAAAACTGTGCAGTCTATCAAAAAACACGCTAAATATGAGTATTTTTTAAGCGCGATTATGTTATTATCGTATGTTTGCTCACAGGAAATTGTATATATAGCTAATAATGTAAATATGTTATTTGTTTTTCACGTTTTTAAAGGCATACAATATACCAATATCTACTTAAATGTTTACATTTAAAAAAAACAATATCTGTCATTTCAGTCAAACGTCGCGTCGGCTATAATTTTTTTTTGTTTTTTCCATATAGTTTTCGTTTTATACGGGATAGTTTTCAGACTGCACAGGAAACTGTTTAGTTTACTATCCCGTTTGAAGCTAGCTTTAGATGTCTTTCTGAGCCCTGGGAAAAAATTACAAGACGGCTAATCTGGCATCCTAGCGTGCAGTGAATTATAACAGTATTGCACAAAATTTTATAATGTAAAAGCAGAAGCATAAAACAAAAAAATCTCTCTTAATCAACGGTGCAATCAACGGTGCAATTTTGTAAATCGTATAATTAATAAACGGACATGATGAGAGACGTGTGTTAAGAATTTGGTTGCTAAAGCCTTCGAACAAGAATTGAAGAAGGGACGTTTCCATACAAATTTTACGCTTCCTAGGGTTAATTTTATAACACCACTTATCATCAAATTTCATCGTCTAGAGGCTCCAGCACTTAGGCCAATACACGAAACTTGTGACGTAGATGTCTAGTGATGACGTAGATACCTATAGATGACGTGGTGAGTGACGTAGTGGGTAACTAGACACCTCAGATACGGTAGTATTTTTCTAGGATGGAATGTCACTTCTCTGAAATTCTTGTTCGAAGGCCAGAGCGAGAATTGTACTGAGTTTTTGTTTTTACTGTTTATAATAAATATTCTCTAGTTTTACCGTTATCAAACATGGTGATTTCGCTTGTAAATAGTATTGCGTTTTTTATGTATTTTAGAATTTTGTTTGCAAGAGCATTATTGTATATTTTAATTCTGTATTTTGAACATGTACATATTTATGTATGCACCATGCACCTATTGATGAGTTGCAGTAGGCAACGTAGGACACTTATTATTTTATATTATACTACATATACAATATTGAAATAAATAAATCTCTTAGGCGAATGTGCTGTAAGACTATGTATGATAGGAGTACAAATGTCGGAATTAGAGCAGAGTGCAAGGCTGAGATAAGCATTATCGACACAATTAAGAAAGGGCTTTTACGATGGTTTGGTCATGTGGAACGAATGAGTGTAAAAAGAACGGCTAAAAGAAGTTTAAATGCAAGTGGATGTAGAAGCTGCGGAAGGCCGAGAAAGACATGGCATGACCAAGTACGACAAGTACTTGAAAGTGGACACGTGAAAAGTCGGAATAACCGGCGTATGTGCATGAGCAGATGTATGAATGTAGAGGAAGCAAAGGAAGTCTGTCAGGACAGAGTGGTATGGCGTTCTATCCTCTCTGCCTACCCTTCGGAGAAATGACGTGATGGTTAGTTAGTTAGTTAAAAACAAAATAAATAGTACAGCATAATGTTGAGGATACTACTCTTAAAATTGTTGTTGACTAAGGATCTGTTACGTGGGGGGTAAACAGAATAAGTCGTGTGGGATTTTATTTACGTTTTGTTTACATATTTATTTACCGCCCGCCTTGATGGTGTGACGTCTCGGTGAAGCGTACAAGGGCGGGAAAATAATTTTAATACGAAACAGATAAAGTCACAAACTTCAAAGGGGCTAAACAAAATATGTACATAATAAAATACTATTCCAATGACATAATACATATAGCGTAGAGGTTACTGCCTACATATTCAATGATACAAGTGACATTTACAGCCTTGTTACATAAATAAACTAAATATACGGCCATAAATGCAAGAATAGGTTATTTTACCAAGACCAGTTGCTCTATTCTGGATCTTTATCGCGTGGCTGTCGCGGAATCATCTTTTGAAGTAAAATAGAGTATCTTCTATGAAAGTTGTCATATTTTGATAATACAGTCAGTGGATTATCAAACATATTCCAAGCCAATTTGATTACCACAAAACGTGATGATAAACGTGGAAAGCCGCAACCAAAGAGAGACACACGGTATTAAGAGTTCCAGAGGCCCTAGGGCCTAGGAAATAAGGAGCTGTGGGCCCCTTTAGGTGATCGATTTTTAAATTGCATAATGGCCCCATGGTGTCATGATTCGCAGCCGTAGAGGAGAAAAAGGCCGGCATTTTGCGATCCCTATAAATATTGCACAATGCACCTTCACATTTATTGTCATCAATCAGTACGAGGTCTAGAATGTTCTTATTTCTAATTTGGTGTTAATGAGTTAAAACCATCGTACATAATAACCGTAGGGTTATCGATTATGAATTTATTCAATGTTAGGGTAAATCGTGTTCTACCATTAATGTGATTATGGAAGGGTACACAGACATTACGAATTACGAAGCTAATGGATGTTTGGTTAAAAGTCGTAATATTATACAAGGGGTATCAAAACTCGTAGTAAAAACCCGAAAACTGGTGAATCTACATCATATTTAGAGTCGAATGTGTAATGTGACTCTTTGATCTGACTTGGAAAAAAAAAAATCTTCTCATAAAAGCTTTCATTAACCACAGATTAAGTAAAATTGCACAAATTCATATTAAAATGCTGTTTTAGATTTTGTTTTATTTATGGATAGTATTATATTGACTAAATACATGACATTTGATAACAATTTTTTTTTTTTAATAAAAAAAAAAAACAACTTCGTACTTAATTTTCTCGAAAACTATGGGTCAAATCAAAAAAAATTTATTCTACAAAATCGACTCCCAGTGTCCCAGTATTATGTAGATTTACTGGTTTTTCGCTTGTCCATCGAGTTTGTTACACCATGTAAACCTAAGAGATCGATGGTTATGCCTAAATACTTGCATTATCTGCCAAAACTAAAAATAAGGTCGTGTTGCTGCAAATCAAATTTAGATTTCTAGTTCTTAGTTGTTGTAGGTATGAAAAAATATTTGATTTTTGCAGGTTAGTGTATTTGGAGAAATACTCGAGGATCTATCAAGACGAATGTGTGGTAAAACTATGTATGATAATGTCGAAATTAGGGTAGAATAAAAACCTGAAATAAGCATTATCAACTAAATTAAGCCTTACGATGGTTCAGTCATGTAAAGCGAATGAACAATGAAAAAACAACTAAAATTATCTATGATGCGACTACCTGGTTGTAGAAGTCGAGAAATGCCGAGAAAGTTGCTTAGTTGGCGTGGCTTGGGAAATGACGTGATGGTTAGTTAGTTTAGTAATGTACTGATAATTAATAATACGTAATAGAGAAAAGTTTATTGCGTTATTATTCTTGGCAATGTATTCCGAATACGGTCAAAAATCGATCTTAGCAATAGTATCACCGCTTCCTTTTATTGTTTCTTAGAGGAAACTCGACTTAGTTTTTTATCGACTTGTCGAAACTTGCCCAGATCCCCCTGGCTTTGTCGGGACAAGTCATCGAAAGGGTCGAGAGCTTCAAATACCTGGGAGCGTACATGACTGAAAACGGCACAGTTCAGAAAGAGCTGGGAGTGCGGCTTGGAGTAGCGGGTGCCGCATTCAACAGTATGAAAGCTGTCTGGAGATCGGATGTTTACTCGGTTAAAACCAAATTCCGCCTTTATAACTCCCGCATCACACCTGTTTTCCTCTATGGCTGCGAATCATGGCAGCTAAACAGGGCCCAAGATAGCAGACTTCTGAGTTTTGAGAATAGGTGTCTTAGAAGAATTTTAGGTGTGCGGTGGTTTGACTTTGTAAAGAACACAGACGTGAGGTAACGGACACAGCAACCCTTGGTATCTACTGACATCCGGCGAAGGCGTTTCGGCTGGCTAGGCCATATACTACGTATGCCTCCCGAGAGCCTTAACCATGCTTGCCTATTTTACAAGGTATCAGGTTCTCGGCGTCCTGGTCGTCCGCTGTTGACTATTCGTCGGCAGTTTGCGTCAGAGCTGCGGGACGTGGACTTGGCTTGGGAGGATGCACGGGAGCTGGCGGCCGATCGCTTGGCCTGGAGGCAGTTTGTGGATTACATATGCTCCACATAGGGAGCGGATATGGTATGATGATGATGATGATGTCGAAACTTGGTAGATACTCATTCATTATTCCAGCCCTGAAATCGAGTACGAAACCCGTTATAGAGGAAATTTAATTGAAAAAGCACGCTGATATACTCTAGAAAACCTCTCCAGTTTCAATACAGAGCAGTGTTTTCTAGCGCGGATTGTTTTTTGAAACTTGGTACTTTACCGTGCAATACAGAGAACTTGGTAGTAGTGAGGTAACTCGAGTAGCGCCCGAAGCTAGTCTCTGCCCCGTGTACAAACACAGTAAACCACACTGCCATTTTACTTAATCTGTGGTACTAATGAAAGCTTTTATGAGAAAGAAAAAAAAAAAAATTGTAAGATCAGATTCAAGTCATATTACACATTCTACTCCAAATATGATGTAGATTCACCAGTTTTCGTGTTATAATACGAGTTTTGTTACACTATGTATAGCTAATAATGTAAACATGCCATTTGTTTTTTTGTGTTTTTAAAAAAAACATACAACTCGTTAATATCTACTTAAACGATTACATTAAAAAAAACATTAACAACTAACTGTTAGGTCAGCCAAACGTCGCGTCGGCTATTCAATGTTCCATACAGTTTTTGTTTTTTACGGGACAGTTTACAAACTGCACGATAAAGTGTACAGTTTTCAGTCCCGTATAAAGTAGGCTTTATTAAAAGACTGAAGTATAAGTAGGTACTAAAATCTTTTCCGTATATAAGTATAACAGAAACAAAAAATGTTTTTGTAAAATTCCTTGTAGGTACTTAATTTTGGTGGCTCAGCCAGAATTGATTCAAAAATATAATATGTTTACCCAGAATAAATTATGTGTAGTAAATAAATTTATTTTTATGGCTTGTTGACTAATAAATGCTTAAACTAATACGAAAAACGTATTTTAAAATGTTGTTTACTGTTTAAATTAGTTTGCAGTTTGCGTCAGAGCTGCGGGACGTGGCGTGGGCTTTACTTGGGAGGATGCACGGGAGCTGGGGCTGATCGCTTGACCTGGAGGCAGTTTGTGGATTCCATATGCTCCACATAGGGGAGCAGATATGGGTATGAGTGAGTGAGTTGTAATATATGATTCATTTTATTTAACGATTACTGACTAGTTCTGACAATGCTTTGTAATCATCAGAGTCAAGATGACAAGGCATTATCGAAACCGGTCAGTATTTGTTAAATAAAGTGAATCATGTTTTACAAAGTTATTTTATTTTATTCAAATTTACAATGTTTTACAAAGTGAGTGGTTTTAATATAAATAATGTTTTTAACAACAACATTTTGAACGTATACAAATACTTGTAGACAAATTACTGGATTATACCCATGCTGGGCTGATATCAGATATTATTGATATCTCAACAGAGACAAATACGTTCAAAATGTTGTTAAAAATATTTACTGGTAAAAATTAAAAGCAAACAAAATTGGAGAGACATCTTCAGGCGTCTTCTAGTAAGTAATTAAGTTCGGATGAACATTACCTACACCAATAAAGTTGGATTGGCAAAAAAAATGCTTAAACCATCTTCTCAACAAATGTTTATAGAGGAAAAAAAAAAAAATCGCTCGAAAAACCAACTCACATGTGGATACTTCTGTACAAACTCAACATATATAGAAGTTTCAAAAATTTGTCATATATGGTTGTCAGATGAAAGGCTGGGCTAATATCAGATATTATTGATATCCCAATAGAGACAGAGAAACTCTGGCCAGGCTCTAGGCGTTTACAGGGCCTATGACCTGTCATTGGCTGGGTTAAATGGTCACTTGATGTACTACACTAACTACACCATTCCCCATTCCGCCCATCATCTGATAACCACATATGACAAATTAACCACCACTTAACCCAGCCAATGACAGGTCATAAGCCCTGTAAACGCCCAGATAACCCACATTCGTTTCCAGAGTTTCTCTGTCTCTGTTGAGATATCAATAATATAAATAATGTTGTTTACTGTGTTTATTCCTAGAACAGCCACGTAGCTGGAGCCAGGAGCACTCATACTGTGATACATACTTACGTCATGACTCGCCACTTCTATAGTTTTACCAAGCCTGATAGAACAGTATTATTGCAAATATTTATTTATTTAATAACGTCGGTAAGTTTGTTTATACCAATATCCCCCGAGAACCTGAACAATCGTCCTGATTAAAAGTCCTAGCCGGTAGAAGAAAGGTTTAGTTACCTTGGCCAACGGCGGTGACCAACTCCTCCACACATCTTTTTCTATGGCACTGATATTTACCAGATGAACAATTTTAAAATCTGCCTCTTGCGCCAACATCGGCATCGGCGGCGGCGTGACAAACTCATAATTTTATTTGTGAATATAGTTTTCTTTTGTGTATTATTATATGATTCTTCTATGATTCTCTTTAATTCCTGCATTGTACAACGCGTACATGGCGTACAACGCAAAGAAATCAACAGTGCTTATTTTTAAACACTCAAAACCGACTGCTGAATCTACGCCACCGCCACCGGTTTACCTAGAAAATAATATCGAGCAAGGTTATGTATCTTGGCCACGTACTTGCAGATGATAATAGAGACGACTCAGATATCGAAAGGCAGAGGAGGGCCATCTGCGTAAGGGCATCGATGTTAGCGAGACGCTTCACACTGTGTAGTGATAATGTGAAAAAAATTCTTTTTAAACGTACCTAACATCGATGTATACTGCTGAGCTGTGGACCGGATACACTCAGGCTGCATGGAACAAGCTGAGAGTTGTCTATAACAACGCATACAGACAACTCTTTGGGCTACCCAGGCACTGTAGTGCATCCGGAATGTTTACCACTGGACGCGTTAATTCCTTCCCGGCCTCCTCCGTCAAAAGATCTGGAGCCTGTGGCAACGCCTAAAGATGACAAAAAACTCCCTTCTACAAGCCACAGCAGGGTGGATCCACTCGCCAATTTACAAAAGGGTGGCTTCTAATGCTGAAGCCACCCTAAAAGAATACGATACTTTATTCATTTTCTTTGGCATTTTATGCTCACTTATTTTAAAGTTATTTTTGTATTATGTTATCTTATTATGTTTTACAAGTGTATTCTTTTATATGAACCTTGGAGGCTTGCACTCACCACCTCAAGGTTTGGAATAAAAACTTATTATTATTATTATTATTATTATTGTGCCGGTGTTCCTTTAAGGATGCGAATCCTGGCACCTCACAAAAGCTTAGAATGCTCGCTTCAGTTTTGAGAATAAGTGTCTGAGAAGGATTCTAGGCATTAGGTGGTTTGACTTCATAACCAACGCTGAAGTTAGGGAACGGACGAACCACCCTTTAATAAATGGAGTCGTGAAGATGCGGCGTTGGACCTGGCTTGGGCGTGTACTCCGGATGCCTCGGGAGAGCCTGAACCCGAACTGCCTCTTCTTTACGCCTGCAGGATCCCGCCGTCCTGGCAGACCGTCGATGACCATCCTACGGATGTATTCGGCGGAGCTGATGGATGCGGGCCTGACGTGGGAGGAGGCTAGAGAGCTGGCTGGTGACAGGGTCTCCTGGAGGGATCTAGTGATGTCCACATGCTCCACATAGGAGCGAACGTGGCGGAAGAAGAAGAAGATTATATTTTTTTTTACTATTTAATACACAATTTACATATCCCAGAAAAATAACTTACCTGCATGTAGGTAGGTAGGTTAATAGTTCGATAAATGAGATTAACTGAAATTGGAAAAAAATTAACAATTTACTGTCACGTGGTGTCCAAAAAATGCAGGCCATCCACTAGCTTTACAATAAAAAAAATTTCTAAAATTTCTAATATATTTTTTTCTTCTTTTCCTTATAGCAATAGACTCTCCGGAACTACTATCTAAACTTTCCATAAATATTCCCCGTAAAACCCATCGTAACAACCCTCTTCCTTTTACTCCTCTGGTACATACTAACTATAGAAAAAAATTCGTATATATGGCGAGCCTCCAATAACTTTAATAAAATATCTAAAACATTGAACATAGATTTATTTGAGAATAAGCATGGTGCTGTGCGGCGTTTGCTTTCCGAGTGAAATCACACTTTGTTGATCACATTTTGTTGAGTTAGCATTTTTTTTTCTTTCTTCTCTAACTTTTAACTCACTTTTATGTACATATAATTTATTTGAAGTAATCCTACGATGAGAAAATTTTTCTTTCTTTTTTACCTATTTTTGTTACTACCTGTGAAAAAACTCTAATTGGTCTACTCTGTTTTCTTTTAATGTTTATTATAAATGATTATTTGACTGTTGGTTTTCCTATAAATAAATAAATATTCCCTACAGCATAGCAACAGCAAAGCAAATTAATATATTAAATTAAGCAATGTATTTTCTAGGTGAATGTATAGTTGCTAGACTATTTGTATCGACTCCCCTAATAATTATTGATATTAGACAATGCCACAGTGTGGCTGGGCTCAGCTAATAATATAATAATATATTGCATGGAATCAGTGTAAAAAAATAATATGCCAGTACGTCAGCGATACATTAAATGTATAAATTTTATCAGTTGAAAATAAATAAAAATTGTTATTTTCCGATAAATTAAATTCAATGTAAATAATGTTCATAAATGAATCATACCTATATAATATTATTTTTTTAAATTCGTGCAATAATAATAGAGAACTCTATGGGCAAGAACCACTACTACTTTTTTATGCAAAATCATTGTTAGTATAGACGCCAACCATTCAACCATAATACACTTTAATGGACGCCAATCAACGGAGTTTATGTAATATAATCAAAGATGGCGCTAATACATTTTTTTAAATATTTAAATTAAGGGTGTAACAACACTATCAAAACATAAAAATAATATTTCTCTTATAAAAAAGTGTTTCTCATCTAATACATGTATTTATTTTTTTTATAAAAGCAATGTTTCTTTGAACAATTGCCTATTAAAAACTATATTTTAGGAGTTTACTCCTTTACCCTTTCGCATCAGAATTAAATTCTTAGGATATTTTTATTATATTTAAAAAAAAAATTAACACAACAACAAACAAATATTTGACAACGGTAATGGTAATATGTACAGATAATTATTTTGTTAGCGTCAATAATACACAATTACTGCACTCGTATTCATTGCTAACCGGTTTCGTGCATCACTAAATCACTAGTCTATGGTTTATGGTGATATAATAATCTATCCATTGACTTATATGAACAGACTAATCATTCAAAAGAGAACAAAACAGGTTGTTCGTTCCCTTTTTAGCGACGCTCCGACGTAACGACAAAATATAAAACTAGCGGTTACTGGCAGATAAAGCAGTTTATGCAAAGAAAAATATGAAATTCGCGGCTCTCGCAGATATTACTGTTTTCTACGCCATGCACCACCACCGAATAATATTTTTTCCATATACCTACTGTAAAAGGCGGTAAAACAGAAAAGTACTCAGCATGCCGGCTGGCAAATTTCGAAACCTAGTAACAGAAACATATTGAAATTTCTTTTATATTTCGTTGTTCGTAGTTATTAAATAATAATGCATAATATGACATTTTTTATTTCATGTTAATATCTATTTAGTATAAGGGTTAATTTATACTCTCTTCAAGTAACGATCATTCCCTGAAAACAACTTTAAAAACCTAGTACCTATATCACGGTAACAAAACAAAAAAATTGTGTAACTAACATTAGTTTGCTAGAATATTTTTTTTTACATAAACAATTTACAACAAAAGTAAAAACCGAATAACTAATTAACACTTAATGTTTTTTAATGAAGAAAATAAAACAAGTCATAGAGTAATAAGTCCTATAAAAGCGCGAAATTATCAATAATCAAAGTTTGAAACAAGTTCAGTCTATTTATCGAGATATCCACAAGATTAGCAACATTTAAAATTTTCATACTTTTATTTGTTGATTTGCTACCAACATTTAGGCGGCATTGTACTGGCCGAGATTACAGGTTACTGTTTTGACGGTCGGTAACCGCTAGTTTTATATTTTGTCGTGCGTCGGAGCGTCGCTGACTAGGGAAGTGGCTTTTCCCCTTCAATAGTTTCTCTAATATATATTATATAGCTCTGTGGATAAAAGTGCTTGTGACAAGACATGGACACATTATCGACCGACCGACCATTCATGACATCGTCCTATCAGCCACCAGTCGACCCAGCCAGTACTAGTACTAGTATCTACGTATTCAGTACCGCCAGCTGACCAATATGTGGCCGGCACCATGTACCGCCAGCTGCAGCCAACCCTTGTCCTGCCAGTACCTGCCCTGCACCCACAATCGACTGCCGGGACCCTTCTTAGAACAACGAACAAAAATAAACAAAGAACTTAAGATTTATGATTGTGATTAGTGGAAGTGTTATTTTTGTGAAATTAATTTAGACTTGACAATATTTTTGAACCGGAGAACGAAATCTATTACTGTAGTTTTTAATTGTTGTTGTATATGCCTATTTTAATATTATTCATTATTGTTATTGTAAAACTCCATTACTTGTAGCACTCAATCCATTTATAGAAAAAGAAGAGCTAGAACCCCAATAGTCCATGCGCTCGGTAGCTGCAAGACAAGTTGTGGTCTAGCCTTCGGATAAGTAAATTCTGCCAATAATACCTGGAGTACTAAAATCAAGTTAAACCATGAAGGAGGCTGGTTCCAAACCATCTATGCGCTTTGTAGCTGCAAGATGAGTAGTGGTACAGCCTTTCGGAAAGTTAATTTTTGCTTAGTACTACTTAGGGTACTAAAATCAAGTTAGATCTTACTAATGGGGCTAGATTCCAAACCATCCATGCGCTTTGTAGCTGCAAGATGGTGGTCTAGTCTCCCACACAGTTAAACTTCAAGTCCAAGCGCCTTTTTAAAACTAATTTCAACTTTTAAGTCTGCTTTCAACTTGTTACTATCACCTATACCTTTGTAGTATTACCAATATAAATTTACTAGTTTAAATTTTAATCTATGTAAATTAATTCACTTCAAAATATTTTCTTTTTATTATGTAAGTCTGTAACTGTAGGAGACTAGAATGCAAAACGTGTTGTGGTCTTGCCTCTTTATTGTACCGCGCCTTGAGGCGATTTCTCGCGAAAATAGCGCTTTGTAAATCATCCTTAAATAAATAAATAAATGATCGTTACTTGAAGAGAGCATAAAATTAACCCCTATACTAAATAAATATTCATATTAAATAAAAATGTAATATTATGCATTATTATTTAATAACTACGAACAACGAAATATGAAAGAACTTTCAAGATTTTTCCGCTAGTTTTATATTTTGTCGTTACGTCGGAGCGTCACTACATAGGGAAGGAACAACTTGTTTAATTCTCTCTTCTGAATGATTAGTCTATATATAATATATATAAATATGTCAATGTATAAAAGTCAATGCTTTTATCTTTGCCACTTTGTCTATGGGCACTAGCAGTGTATTGTCTTTGGTCACTAGTTCATTTCTAAATTTCGGACGGGACGGCCGGGCGTACTCGCTCTGCTGAATCACTCCATACGTCAATCTGCTTTATACATGAGGTCTAATTGACATTTTAACAGACATTTCTGCAATACTATATCGTTATTTGAATCGCCGCGGTTACTTGAGTGATCCGAGTCTCAAGTGACTGCAAGTTGTTTAAATTTCCTTTTGTTATAATCAGTCAGAGCTTCGACATCACAATGCCTGCGAGTATGAAAGACCAGGCGTTGAAATGTCGCCCTCCTTTGAAGATCGAAGAACTGCCGAAGGAGGATGAGGAGCGTCTCGAGAAACTTTTTTCCAAATTGGACGTCGACGGAGACGGCAAGATCGACATTCACGATCTCTCTAGAGCCCTCCGCGAGTTCGGCCTGCATCAAAAGTATGCTGAGGTTAGTTTAATCATATTTTTATTTCATAACATCATGAAATCACGATATTCTATCACACTATAATGATATTTTAATGCTTTGTACATACATTTCTACAATTTTTACGTAGGATTAATCATTTATAAAAAAAATATTGAAGTTGCTGTCAGTAATCTGACGTTGGCACACTTTTCTACAATCGTGAATAATTTCAAAGAATATTCAGATAAAAAAGATTTGGGGATTAGAAAATGAAAAAGAATTTCTTTTTACTTACAAGTATAGATGTACAATACAAATATTTAACAACTTTTATCTTATAAGTAAACTTATCAATAAAGGGTATAATTCCATCGCAATCGAATTACATGCTTTATTCTACTTTCCCTTATCCGCACCCAATGGTGCATAGAGCACTGCATTGGTTAACCAAGTGCAGTGAATCTTGATCATTTGTGATCACATAAAAGAAAGATGATTTATGATTAGTCTTATGCTACAGCGCCAGTTTGGAAAACTAAATATAAAATAACATTTACAGTTTCAGCAAGGTACACAGTTTTAAAAGCGGGGCGAGTTTTGTGTCAGTGATATTTTTTTTAGTATTTTACCTTAGTGGTGCATAAAACATTGAATATACGTTTAACTCATTTAGTTGTATAAAGAGAGTTATATTTAGGATGCTTTTAATGAATTCCTTTTTTGTTGGTTGTCAATATATTTTTATTAGTAACAATATTTTAAGTTTGCCTAAATAATTCCTTCAACAAATAACACACAAAGGAATAGTTCCAACAGAAATAAATATGGTTTTGAAGTCAGAAAAATGGATCTATATCTTTAATTTGTCAATAGATTTATATGCTACTTTAAAACTAAAATGACACGGATAATTTACTAAGTACCAACTTATACTGTTATGATTTCTATTTGAAAATATCGCCAAGCAGAGATTCAAAAGTCGCAAAGTCTTGACGACCCATACTTTATGACTGGCGTTGGCGAAAATGTTTCATGCCACCTCTTTCTATCCCTTTGATATTTGTCAATGCGCTTTACAGAAATATACTCCCTCCGCCAATTTTGGCATGATTGGCGCCAATGTCTGTAGTCAGCTTAATACTCTTACATATATTATATAAATCAAGGTCATTTGAACAAAATTATAAAACAGCTTTTGGTTATCTTTTAAAAATTATGAGTAAGTACATAACAAAATGTAGTGTAATCTGATCTTAGACAATTTGACTTAGTCACAATAATTATAACCAGATATGGTTTAACACATCAATTCATAAATCCTCTATAACTTATCTAGACAATCGTGTTATCTTTATTGTTTTATAATCTTGGTAGTAAAATATTATTTTGCAAATTAAATTAAATTTGTTTCTTAATAAAACATTCTTATTAGAACACTCGACACTGCTTTCATTGGTGCCAACCTGGTGTCGATTTTTGAACTATTCAAATTGTCCTCCCATTGTTTTAGTTTTAATGCTGATTTTATAAATACCCTGACTTATGTGTGGAGCACTGCACTTAAAAAATATAGTAACATGCTAGATACTATTGATTTTTCATCTATCAATATAAATAACTTGTTTGACGTCATTCTATCATACTGCCACATGTATTTTCAGAACTATAGTTAGTTAATTATGGTTTATTTTATTCAATGCAATTCAGGGTATTGCAGCCTTTGTTGGTTAATATAATTGATATATTTAACTTAGGTTTATTAGGCGCACTTTAGGCTATTTGCTGGCTCCGTTGGTTAATATGATATTTTATGTTCTTTAATGTTGATTGCTGTATTTTGTTAGTTGATGTTAATTTATTGACATCTAAAATAGTTTATTTAGCGGATGGTTGGTTGATATTTCTGTGTTTACTTCTACTGTGGTTTATTTGGCACAAACATCAAATATATATTGTATTGTTTTACGCGTCTTTAGTAGTGATTATAAATTGTAACTGTCATGAAGATGTTTATAAATATTTACTTGCGTACTTATTTTTGGCGCACTGTGTCTAATAAATTGCTTATTTTTTTTTGTGGTAAATATATGATTGTCCCATGCGTTGAAAGAATGTATATTGTTTTCTTTATCTTGCGCTTTACTGTAATACATTGATACTTTTTAATAGTTTTGTACTTTTTACTATTGATGCGTTTTGTCTGTTTTCTCTCTAAAAATGTGTTTTAATTACCCTTCATATTATTTTTCAGAAATTTCTTGCACAATCCGACTCCAACGACAGCGGCGACGTTAGTTTGTCTGAATTCATCCACTATGTTAAAGAACATGAGAAAAACCTGAAGCTACAGTTCACACACCTTGATAAAAACCAAGATGGTAATTATTTATTTTCTAATCTGTTAAAATAAAACTTGATTCATCACGAGAGAAAAGTGGGAAGGGATAAAAAATTTGTTATTTGTTTTATGGACGACCAGGTGTCCGATCCCCAATGTATCTTTATGTAGATATATCGGCAATCGATAAATTATCAAAGATATTTGAATTATTGATGTAATTGGTGCATCACCAATTGTGCAGTGCAATTAATATCTTTAATTATGTGACCTGATTCCAAAAATGCAGGTAGGAACATAATTATTCTTAATTAAATTACACATTTTTTCGCCTCTTCCGAGTAACATTTTCACACAGAAATTCAGTCACATTCTTGGTTATTATTAGAAACGAGAATTATATTTGTTTCTGTAATAGAATGTTAAAATACCTCTTTTTTCCATACTGATTATTTTCTTACCGTCTTAGCTTTATTATTATGATTAATATTCATAACACTTTACATTGAATGCTAACCTACATACTTAACTGTATTTAAATGACGATGAATCTGATTTTTTGTGCTCATTATTTTCTATTTTATTTATCGATTCAATTAAAAATTCATGCTGTAGTGTTTAAATTTAAATTGTAAAAACAAAGAAAAAATTATTGCCCTATAGATGAAAATAAAAACTTAGATTAATACGTTTTAAGATTTGTAGCAACTAAAGTAGCCATTATTTATTATCAATAGAAGAGTAAAAGACTACATTAAATAGGCTTCAAACTAATACATGAACGAATGTGTGTAATACAGATAAAAACTAGATTCTTCGACATATCTGAGGATGATAATGAAACCACCAAGGACACTTTCTATCAGAAATTAGAACAAGCATGAAATGCAATACCATCCAATGACATTTGAAAATAATCTAAAGTAAAACAAAATACATGACACAAAGTCGTAGAGGTAATCTATAGTTGCTCTTTTCAAGTGCAGAATGTACTTGTTTGCAAACTGGACAAGAGACTGTACAGTTTTCTGTCCCATTTAAAGTATGCATAATATGCTACTCTTTTATTAAATATTATATCATAATAACGCTTTATGTTTATTTTTAAAGATAAAAAAACATTGTTGAATTTAGTTTTTTATGGTGAACAGTCCGCTTTGCATTAAAACCTTGGTAGTTACGTAATGTATTAATGAGAATGCAAATTAGTGTCCCAACCTCTCTGAATCTGTCTGTTTCACAGATGGTTAGCAGATGTGTTTGTTAGTTACACATATTTGCTCGCTGGGTCGTTAGTAATGACAACCATCGGCATTATTACCTGAGGTGTTGCGTAATGCTCTATTACCTATTACTTAATATGAGTGCAAAAGACTTTTGCATTACATCCACTGAACTTGCTTATGCACTGACGGATTTTAGAATCTTGGTGGTGTTACATGAACTAAGATTCAGAACACAGAGGTGAGGCAACGAGACTTTGCAACCCTTGGTATCAATTGTCACCCGGCGAAGGCGTTTCGGCTGGCTGGGCCATATACAGTACAGTGGCCGCCACCATGTTGCCTATTTTACAAGGCGTCACGTTTTCGGCGTCCATTGTTGACATTCCATCGGCAGTTTCCATCAGAGCTGCGGATATGGACCTGACTTGGGAGAATGCACAGAAACTGGTAGCCGATCGCTTGGCTTTTAGACAGTTTGTGGAATCCATATGCTCCACATAGGGAGTGGATATGGAATCATGATGATGATTATTATTATTTGACTGTCACAATGAATATAATGTTAATGTACTTTGAGAAATCGGTAATTACAACAAAAAAAATGTATCGCAAACGTTAAAAAAGCTGTATGTGTTCATTTATTTATATTTATCAACGGACAAAGTCCATTTTGACACATAAAAATAAGCATATAACAAAAAAGCAGTAAATAAAGTTTATTTTAAATTTGAAGGGGGGGGCAGAGAGGATAGAACGCCACACCACTCTGTCCTGACAAACTTGCTTCCTCCACATTCATACATCTTCTCATATCAGCATCTTCTCATTCATCACATCGATTATATCAACTTTTCACATGGCCACTCTCAAGTATTTGCTGTACTTAACCATGCCATGTCTTTCTCGGCCTTCCTCGACTTCTACAACCAGACACACTCGCATCGTAAATCCTTTAAGCCGTTCTTTCATCATTCATTTGCTCCACATGACCCAACCATCATAAAAGACCTTTCTTAATTTTGACGATAATGCTTAGCAGATAAAAATGTCGACGTACACGATATAAACAACATTATTCTAAACAAAATCGATATACAAATCAATTAACTCGGCGATAAACCATAGTGAAGTTGTGAATTTTCCAACGGAATTTCTCAATTCACTTGATGTTCCCGGATTGCCATCACACATAATAATTAGAAAATTGGAGTGCCAATTATATTACTAAACCTAAGTTATGTAATGGTACAAGATTAGTAGTCTAAAAATTAATGAATAATTTCATTGAAGCAACAATTTTGATTGGGCTTCATAAAGGTAAAGATATACTACTTCCACGAATACCCCTTATTCCGTCAGATATGGCGTTCGAGTTCAAACGACTTCAATTTCCAATACGCCTTGCTTCGCTGTGACTACCAATAAAGCGCAAGGACAATCTTTGCAGTTGACTTAGAGTTGGTTAACCATCTGATCTCTATGTTTATGCTGAAAACGGACAAATAAAAAAAGTGGCGCATCCACTAGTTTTATAATAAAAAAATTATTTCCAATAAAAACATTTTTTCTTTCTTTCCTTATATTCTACAGCATAGTCACAGCAACGCAAAATTAGATATTAAATTAAGCAATGTATTTTCTGGGTAAATGTACATAAAGTTGCTAGACTATTTTTATTTACTCCCCTAATAATTAATATCAGACCAAGCCACAGCGAAGCGTGGCCAAGTTCAGCTAGTATTATATAAACTTTCGCTTTATTTTAAAGTGATGGTGACGGTCAATCATTTATAATAAATATTACAATTTATTAAAAGGTGATCTGGTCAAGTACTAAAGTTGACAATAGCTGTATCAACCATTCACAGAACAGATGCAAAGAAATTATTTTAATAAATGTAATTTTTTGTATGATTTTTTTAAAAATTAGAGTTTATCAAGCTATACTGTGATAGTGGGATTTTGAAAATTTTCCATATTCATATTATGTATTAACACTAGAGATGTGCCGATTTTATGACTTTGGCCGACTAGTCGGTTGCAAAAGGACCGACTAGTCGGCCAAGCCGATCATTGCTTTCGGTGGAGTTCGTATGGCATCGGCAATGTTTGTGGCACTTCGTTTACAGCTGAGTCTCTCAGCGATCATGTCGGGAACAGGTTTTTATTTACTTTGCATTTTTTTCTAGTGTTGATTTTGTTTACGCACAAAGCCGGCGTGTTTTTAAATAAAAATTCAGTACCAAAGGAAGAGTTCCTATTTCTAGATTGTATTAAAAAAACTGTAAAGCTGAATCTATAATAAAAACTGTTTATATAGGTTACGATTTCATTTCAATCACCTATTTTTAAGCATAGAAATACGAATAAAGGAAACAGGCGACTAACGCCGACTACAAATATGGCCGGATAGTCGGTGCATCTCTAATTTATTAACACGCATTGTCAATAGATAATATTGTAGAAATTAATATTGTCCCAAAATTTGGAATTACCGAATTTTGGCAAATGGTTGAAATAATAGGTGGCAAGTTTTGGTGTACGTGATTAAAATGTTGCTCTAATTTTGTAATATTTTTGTTTTAGGTAAAGTAGATTTAGAAGAACTGATCTGCGCCTTCGCAGAATTAGGAGTTGCGATGGACAGAAAGGAGGCCACCAATTTACTAAAAAGGTAATTATTTTACTCCGTTGCTCACTATTTTATCCGTTACTGAGGTTTTGATCCAAATTATTTAAACTTTGAACAGATAAAAGTTATTGATAAAAAATGGCACTTGTTGGCATTTCAAAATAGAACACATATAAACTCTATTTTTTAATGTGCTGCACTAAAATCAATACATTTTCCCTCGACACAGAAAGGTTCAGATTCTTGGATTTTTGCCAAATAATTCTGGGCCATTTACAAAGGATAAAACTGTAAAAAGTAATAAAACATCTGTTGGTGTACTAGAAAAAGACAATGCAGTATTTGTCTTATCGTAACATAATTAGAACTTAAAAAAAAACATACATAATATAGATTGTTTTTACTACACATATTAGGTGAAAATGATATTTTAAGTAACATGATATAGGTCGCGTCATGTAAAAAGAACGCTGGCGGTCAAGCTGCGCATTACGCGACTATCGGTCTTATTTGCATCGGTCACATGCACAAACACACCCCCTCCACTTTCTTCCAGCGTTCTTTTTACATGACGCTTTTTAAATCACATGCAAATAAATATTTCATGTTGACCCCCTACGGAATCGAACCCACGACCTCATGCGCGGTAGCCAAATACGCTACCACTATGCTACGAGGTGGGCGGAATAAAAACACACTGGACATATTATGCCAACTAATACGTAGGAAGGAGTGGTGGCCCAGTGGTAGCGTTGCCATTTCTGAATCTAGAGATCCCTAGTTCAAATCCCCACTCTGCCACAACTTGATTCCTATTTTCAAGCACAAGCGGCTAAGGCTTTATTGAAATTATTATTTATAAATCGAAATGTGTGCAAATATCATAAGTTTGTATCACCACCCATTTTGATCAATCATGCGTCAGGGTAAATTGAGTATGACACAATAGATACATCAATAAATATTTTATTTAATAAAGTAGGAATAAAAAACATTTGCAGACCTCTCTGCAAATTGAACTGTTAATTCTTCCTTCGCCTCCAGATTTGCCCCCAATTAACCTTAAAAGGTATTACAGTCACGTGACACGCTGCCGTTCCTACATACAGTCGTAGTCCCTAGCTTTCTCGTTTGAATTTAGCATATACTAATGATTTTTTCACACACCACACATAATCATCGACCAGAAGCGTGTTTGTATCATCATTTATTTATCTCATAACTCGCAATGCAATAAATTAATACATGACTCTGGTAGATATCTAAATCTTGTGAAAAAATTATTGCTCTGGTGTTAATTTCAGAGAGAAATCTGCAGACTACGATTATACAGAGGAACGAAGCACGTCACTTGAGAACGCTTCCTATTACTGTATACAAATAAAACTCCCTGCATTGAAAGGGACAATTTTTCAAATTTGTAATAACCGTCTATTTTACATTTTGCAGAATGGACCAAGATGGCAGCCTAAACATCAGCTATGATGAGTGGCGTGATTACCTCCTCCTAGCCCCCAGCACAGACATCCACGGCCTGATCAACTTCTGGCGACATTCTACTGTGAGTTGTTTTTCCCTTTTATTTTATAAATCCGCCACATTTGAATAAAGAAACCAGAGCCCAGACCAAAATCGTTACTTCGACCCAAACTAGGACTGAAATGGAGACTAGAACTAATACTGTGACTGAGACCAAGATGAACCAAAATTTATGTTAGAAGCGCTCACTTTGTAGTTATTCTAAATAGTTAACGATTACTTCAATTAAATTTGCACATTTCCTAATAAGGGTCATCAACAGTGTCATAATACAAATTGATTGATAACCACTTTGAGGAAGATCGATCGATCGATCGCGTTTCCCATTCAGTTGTGTGTCAGATACATTTCGAGCTTTCATTGAACTTTTGTGCTGTCAATCAAAAATTATTAACAGTGTATTAGTATTTTTGACATGACAATTCTAGCTCCGACTCCAGCTCCGGTATACCCACCTTTATAACATCCCTAATGTAGATATAATATATCGATACATGTCATTTGTCATAAAAACTTTATAACATGACATACATAGGTATGAAAAATAGATTTTCAAAATTTACAACCTCCTTTGAACAATTTTTGTGCGAAATTGATTATGTTGACACAATATTTTTATGCTGCATAACCTGAGTTATGTTATTGTCTAGGTAAAAAAAAAATAATTGTTAATTAACAAATAATGATAAAAAGCATGAAGTGACATCACTGGCAAGATTATAACATATATTTTAAGTTTTTTTTAAATGTACTAAGTAATCATTATTATTTCAAAATTGCATTTATTATGTTGGTATAAATATGAAAAAATATTTATTTCAAAATTAAAGGGAGAATAATTATGACCTGCAGATTTCAGATTTTTATAAAAAATTAAATACGAGACTATTGAAGAAAAGGACACACGTCAAAACGGGAAATTCCGTTTCCGTAAATCGGTATAAATAAGCAATTAGATTCTAATTATTTGTATTTATTTACATGAGGATATGTTATTTTATGGTTTTAATTCCGAAAATATGGACTTAACGGTCATAAAACAAAATTCTATAGCGGTTTATACAAGCGAGACACAAAATAAAAATTATTTACAAATTTTTACGCCCAGAGCCATATTCTATCATCTGAAATAATATTCCAGTTTTATATTTTAGGCATTGCCCTCACTGGGAATCAAACTTGAAACCTTATATTGGAGAATCTAATACTCCAACCATTTCAGCACAAAGAAAATTCTAATTTAAAAAATAAGGAATTCAGTATTTTGACCCTCACAACTTGACATGAAACATTATACTTTGACATTAAGATAAAGTTTTTTTATCTTGTCGGATCTCAGATCAGGAGATCAGGAGATCAGTCATCAGTCATCAGTCACCTCCTTTAGGTCGCTCCAGTGATTAGTGTTTATATAATATAATTATATAGTCAACGTTTGGAATATTTTGGTTTAATGTGCACAAGTTACTCATTTGTTTATCAAATATTTCGTTAATTTTTTCAAACTATTCTAGGAGCCTTCGATAATTTTTCGGTGAGGCAATATTTTTATTGTTTCTTAGCTAAAACAAACAAATATATTTAATTATCCAAAAAACACTGTAGCAAAAAATCTATAATGTACTTACCTATTTGGCTTGCAATTTAAAATTAATGTCAAATGAATGCAAAATGCCTTTTAGCATTTTTCTGAAAATAAGTAGTAACTCAATAAAAAACTACTCTCCCTTATCTGCACCCAATTGTGCATAGGGCACTGCATCGGTACACCAAGTGCAGTGATTCTTGATCATTTTATTACATGAAGGTAAGATGATCAGTCATACGCTTCAGTACCAGTCCAAGGTGTGATACATGAAATGTTAATATGAAAATCACATGTAAATAAATATTACATGTTGACCCCCTACGGGAATCGAACCCGCGACTTCATGCACGGTAGCCATTGTAAAAACATTGATAAAAGTTTTTGGCTTCTTGCCTCTGCTTTAGTTTGCTTGTTATTTTTTATCAACAGAAGGTAGGTGTCAATCTAACTTTGATTTGAATCAGATTGAGAGAGGATAGAACGCCATACCACTATGCCCTGGCATACTTACTTCGCTTTCTCTACATTCATACATCTTCTCATGCACATATACCTATTATTCGGACTTATCACATGCCCACTTTCAAGTACTTGTACTTGAGCCATGTATTTCTTGGCTTAGTATAGTTGATCCAAACATAATTGATTTATATAATATATTTTTAAAAATCTTAAAAACATAATTATTTTAAGGCAAAAGTTTTTCCGTTATACTACCTAATTTCAGTTCACGAATTTTATCAGTGGTTCAGTTCTGAGATAATTTTCCAGATAAAGAAGTTTTGCAAAATGATTCACAGATGTCAGTTCTAGGCTATTTTTTCTTAGTGAAAATAATTTTAGAAGTTTAATAAATTCAATCCACCCAATCATAAATAATACTATAATAATAATAATAACATGGAGGTACAATAAACTCAGGAAAATTAATGTAGGTATAATACCTGATAATAATGTACGTAAATAATTGTTAATAAATACGTTACATTTGATTTTTATATATGTATCTACAGAGATGAAGTGGAGTTTTTTTAAATTCGGGAATATAGATAATCGAGTGTTTACAGGGCTTATGACCTGCCTGGGGAATGTTGTAGTACGTCAAGTCGCCACTTAACCGAGCCAATGACTGGTCATAAGCCCTGTAGACGCTCAGATAATACAAATTCGTATCCAGAGCTTCTCTGTCTCTGTTGAGATATCAATAATGATACGTAACTTGTAATCGAGATCACGCACAGCAACCTTGAGTAAAATTGTGCTGTAGAAATCACTGTAGTAATAAATATAATATAATAAAATAGAGAGAACATTATTTATTTTTTAAGCACGATGTTACAATATGCCAATATCTACTTAAACGTTTACATTTTTAAAAAAAACAATAACTGTCAGATTAGCCAAAAGTCGCAACGGCCATACAGTTTTCGTTTTATACGGGACAGTTTGCAGACTGCACAAGAAACTGTACAGTTTTCTGTTCCGTATAAAGCGGGCTTTATACTTCTGAAGCAAGTTTGATATTATTATTTGTATCCTGTATGCGTATTTATTTTTTTATTTATTTACTCATTATACACGCCTATACAGGCTTTTCATAAAAAGAGAATACAAAAAATATTTGGAAATACATAAAAATGTAAAATATATATAATACATATGCCTTATAGAAACTTTCGTTATAGATTAGCGGGAACACAAAACAGTTTATTATATTATAGGACTAAGGTAATACACAGCAATACATTACTAGAGTTTATTACAAGTTGACTTGACTGATCCAATGCAATTACAATTTATAATAATTGAAATGTCTGCTAGCGACGTCAGACCAATAGGAAAACCGTACCCAGAGGCTCGCCGATTACGTCACAAAATGATAACACTGAACTTAGCCATGACACAATCAATTGGATATTTTGCTGTCATGTAAATTATTATTATAATATTATGCTGCTCGCTATTAGACATAATAAAAGTCGATTTCTCCGGCAAAATAAACTTTTCCAGTTGATAAGCACATTTTTAGAATCTACCTATTACTAGTAGCTACAGTTCTTATGAAATGTTTTCGCGTATATGTATTTTGATTCCTTTTTATATTTTTAAATTTGGAATAAAAATTTATTTTTATAATATTCTAGTTAAGGTTGAAACAACTACTTCTACTGCTACTTTCCCTTATCCGAACCCAATGGTGCATAGGGCACTGCATTGGTACACCAAGAAAAAACAAGGGGCTAAAAATAATACAAAATCATAGCAGGTGTATAAAAGTTAAAAAACGTGTAAATCGTTATCTTAAGTAGGTAGTTTTTAACCGCTTTAACATTATCCTATTAGTATCAAAGCAAGATAGTGTGAAAAGTAAAAATTCACAACAATAATCATCATTTCGAACTTTTTATGCAAAATGTAAAGTATTATACATATCGCATACCACGTATTTATTTTTGAAACATTGCTTATTTCTCTCCGTTAAAATATGTAATAGGATTTTACTTAGGCCAATGATAATTCTCGGGGTAAGGAATTACGTGTTACTTTTGTAAAAGTTTTTTGTAACTTAAGTTCGTCATTATCAAGTTAAAGTGTTTTTTGACGTGATAACGTCTAATAAATCGATGAACGCCGGCTGCACACACGAAAAAGCATGACTCATTGTCACGTTCCGCCTGAGCCGAGTGTGCAAGCGAGAGCGCGGGAACAAGCGATAGAGAGGCACGATCGGCCCAAGCGTTCGGTTTGTGACGCATCTATCTCTCTTCCACTCCATCGGCCGATGCGTCCGAGTAGAAGGGAGACAGCAGCAGCACACAAGAAGAAAAAAAAAAAAAAAAAAATATGGAAAAAATAATAATTTTCAATTAACTCCTGCTTTGTATTATACAAATTAATGATAATTCAGTAATAATAATTCAATTCAATTTATAAAAGTTTGCTATTTTTCAACAATGTGTTCTTATGGCGTTATCACGTAAAAGTATCGTCCGTAAACCGACTTTACAGACAACCAAAAGTTTTTTTGTTACAATAACTAAAAATCCGGTATCAAAATTGGCATAGAATTTGTTCAGCGCCCCCAAAAACTGTCAGGGTATGTTATTATCACTATTTCACGTGTAAAATATAATAATTTAGGAGGCATTTTTACGATTTCAATTATGTATGAGATAACAACAAAAGATTACGTCTTCATTAATAGTTTTCCGTTTTAAAAACGGATAATTTTCAGACGGGCGGCCCATCGATCGGCATCGCGTCCAATTCATCCCCATACCCCATACATTTTCATGACTCTCACAGTGATGTTATATAACTAGCTATACTATATTATTTTTCGGCGTGCTTCTGACCGTTTTTACTAGAAGCTGGTATACCCTCAACTTTATTATTTTTACAGTGGTTGCTATAGGGATATAGCCAAAGTACCTACTCCTTGAAGTTTTCCGATGGGAAATGTTTTTAGGGCTATTTTTTTGCACTTCTTCTATTTTCCTTGGTCCGTCATTATTTTTGTAGCATAATTCCAACAGTTTTAAAAACAGCGTCTACTGGTATATCCGTATTTTTTTACGATTTAAGTTATGTTTCCTTGGCGATCTTAGCAAATATTGACAAATCGCATCGTGTATACTAAACTGCACTAACTCAAAAAAGTACATTTTTTGAAAATCGTAAAAAAATGATTTCGATACTGATTCATCACTGACATTACGTACTGATCAAACTGGACTTTTTGGATTTGAAAGAGATAGAAATGCGGGTTGGGTTTTTTTTTTTTTTTGTTTAATAACAGAAATGTCTCGGTCGGCGTGATCTGTAACGTTCATTTTCGATAATTAGTACTTAGTGCAGATAGCATTCATAGTGCGATATACCTAATTCACTATATACATATGTACAGCTTAGTAATTTAATGTAGTTTTTTCCAGTAAATACTGAGTTTTATCACTTTGACTAATTCACACATCTGTCGATAGATGGTAGCCATTCTGAGAATGTGCTAATTATATAAAAGCCTCTTATTGATAGGAATGTAACAATAGAATACTTATAATTGTTAAATTTAATAATACCTAATAATTAAATAAAATCAAGGAATTTAGAAGAACGAAAACCGGCATAAGAACGTTGCCCACACGAAAACATAGAGAAGTAAACAATGCTGTGTTCCCATGGCAACCGTTGCCGCGTTACTATAAAAACGAAGTGTGTTGAACTGTCATTTTCAGGCTGAAATTTTCATAAAATAATGGAATATTTTTAACTATTTTTTCTCATATTTTTTTTACAGCTGTGTTTTAATTTTTCATTTTATAATTTATTTACACCCCATTCTGACTTTTTTCACGATATGTTTATGCGGTGGCTCGGTATCGTGCTATTAAGTGCGTTTTTTTCACCAAAAACATTTTTTATTTGTTTCTATGCAAAATATTCGCTAATACGCATTTTTCTTCATACAAAATTTTCGCATTCCAACAAGAACTTTCCTTAGTCAAAAAAAACTCTGCGGAGCCCTTTTTGTATCGGTAAATGAAAAATAGACAAAATTTCAAGCTAAACGACATCCTAAAACCGCGTCTAGCTACAAAAATAAGGAAATTATAACGTTTTTCAAGTTCTCCACCTCCACTTTTTAAAATGATTTTGGTATTTATTATTTTGGACGTTAATTATCACTTTCCACATACTGCTCGGGCGACGAGGCTTTAAAAACTGTTTAGCAGTTTAGCGGGAATTTAACTTTATATATATATGTACAAACAAATAAAAAAAAATTTAAAAAAAGGCGCACGTTGGTTCCGGCCCATACAAGACACTGACTGTAAATGCAAATTGCGAAATATTTTATTTGCATTCGTTTTTTTAATAATTACTTAAAGAAATGTATGTAGTTTTATATCTTACTGAGAAAAAAAATATGTAAAATCATTTAGCGTATTTTAAATAAGATCAATTTAGACCTTTTTTAAGAGTCCATATTTCGATATTTCAAAGGGGACAATTTCAGTATTTGATATGGAGCGTACCAAATATATTTTGCCTAACGTAATATACCTATACCTATGTCATTTTAAAGATAATTTAATTCACTTTCATTTAATAAATTTCAATACTTCAAAATACCATTTTTTTTTTTGTTTTATTAATTATACAATTTTTTTTTTTTTCATTTTGTGGTTTAATGACGTATCATATTATAATAGTAGATATGCACTCGATACTAATTTGTGGTTTATATTGTAATATAATCATATTTTTCAAATTTTGCACACTGAGTTTCAACCTATATAAATTACCTGCTTGAAAACTTTAATTATTAAAATTTATTGATATCCCAACAGAGACAGAGTAACTCTGGAAACGAATTTGGTTTATCTAGGCGTTTAAAGGGCTCATGACCTGTCATTGGCTGGGTTAAGTGGCCACTTTATTTATTACAACATTCCCCATTCCGCCATCACCTGATAACCATTTATGACAAATTTCGGAACAAATATTAGAGATTTCCAGGTACATTCAAGATGTTCAAAGTTCAACACATCCTGCAGCTACTAAGCGCATGGACAGTTGGAGTAACTTCTAGCCTCGTTTGTGTAATTATCTTGTTTTATCAAATACATCCCAATTAATAAACTTAATTAACAGTACAGCCGGATACACTATTTATTTTGATTGAAATGAAGCGTAGAAATAATATAAACATTATGCATTATGTCTGATACACTGATAAAATTACGTGGACCGATACAAACTTTGATTGCCTAGGCCCTAGGGTTATCGAATTACTTAACCGGTTATTAGGGCTCCATTTTTAAACTAAAATCTAACTGATACCTAACTATTTTTTTATAAAACTGTCACTCAAACCTATTTGATAACCGATTCAACTTTTTTATCATGTCTGCATATAACACAGCAGATTCAATTAAACACGAGTACTATAATAATCTATTCCCCACGATTTGTTTGATTTAAATGCGTTCTTATGATATATCCAATTATTTCCATTTTTAAATAGAAAGTACTTGAAAGTGGTCATGTGAAAAGTCGGAATAATCGGCGTATGTGCATGAGAAGATGTATGAATGTAGAGGAAGCAAAAAAAAGTCTGTCAGTACAGAGTGGGTATGGCGTTCTATCCTCTCTGCCTACCCCTACGGGGAAATGGCGTGATGGTTAGTTAGTTAGTTAAATAAATAGAAAGTAGGAAGTAAATTGTGGTAAAAGTAGAATGTGATTTGATCTTAGGGATTCTAAATTTCTCAAAATATCTCGTTTCATTAAAAAGTTAATTTATTTATTATTAATAATTTAAAATACCAACATTTCTAGCCTCCGGGTAGGGCAATTCTACTTCATTTCAATCAAATAAAACGATACTACAATTGGTATTGTTTATTCTTGTTGAATATAGTATCTATACATATAAAAAAACATATCTACGTGTTTTATTAACGTTTCTTATCGTCTTACCTAAAGGAAATTCCTAATAACGACTGATATACTCGTAAATATAATAATTTAATTTCGCGTTTTATAAAATCCGTTCAATATTAAGGGATCCGATGAGTATTAACTTATCAGTTAGCTTTACTTTGAATACACGTCACCCATTTTTGTATAAAATTATATCATCCTATTCTGTGTTCGATAAAATATAGATGACTTATTCACACCCACAAATTTATAACTGTTGTTAAGTCAGATAGTGACAAAAAGCGTTTTATGTAGAATCTCGTTTACTGCAGCATTTCAGCTGCACGATGATAATAATTATTTCTTTCAATAATCATAATTATAAGAAATTATGGGTTAATTTTGCTTAGTATTAACAATCCTGAAAACGAACGATTAGTAGAATATGTTATTCAAACATTTTCGTCCACGTCCATTATGACACTAAACATCCACAATAATAAACTATAAATAAATAATTAACATCAAATAGGTACCTATGTGAGGTGTACAAATGTCGAAATTAGAGCAGAGTGCAAGGCTGAGATAAGCATTATCGACAAAATTAAGAAAGCCCTTTTACGATGGTTTGGTCATGTGGAGCGAATGAGTGATGAAAGAACGGCTAAAAGAAGTTTAAATGCAAGTGTGCCTGGATGTAGAAGCCGAGGAAGGCCGAGAGAGACATGGCATGACCAAGTACGACAAGTACTTGAAAGTGGACATGTGAAAAGTCGTAATAATCGGCGTATGTGCATGAGAAGATGTATGAATGTAGAGGAAGCAAAGGAAGTCTGTCAGGACAGAGTGGTATGGCGTTCTATCCTCTCTGCCTACCCCTACGGGGAAATGGCGTAATGGTTAGTTAGTTGAATAGGTACAAAAATATAGTCGAAGATTATTATTTTAAAAGGAATAATTAAAAAATGGTAGTTAAACACATAGGTTTTCAGTAATTTTATACCAATTTTCTTCTCGTCTGATTTACCTTGAAAAGAACGCTTACTTTTCCAATTTTTTATATTTCCTTGCGTTGTACGATCAAGTACCGCCTGAATAAGCAATGAATTAATAATAATAAAAAATATATAATCGGCTATTGTGTCATATTAAATTATAGGAAAATATTTTATTAGTTGGCTGGATTAAGGGGTAATTTTTCACGAAAATGCACTCAATGAATTATCCAGACATAACCTATAATAAGGACTGATGCGATCCTCAAATATAGACCATTTTCTATTTATTTTTAAATAAATTAACATTAATTTACTCGGCGTGATTTTAGATATCTCAAATAATAATACTTTTTGCATTCATTCGTTATCGTAGCGTGTTGTATTCAAAGTATGTACACTGTTACGTCACGATAAAAATAAAAATATTAATATAACGTGATGAAGAGTAATAGCAGTTGCTAAGTCCAAAACATCGCTTGGCGTCATAGGTACAGCAAGTGTAGTAAAAATTCTATTTTCTTAGGATGAGATAGAATTTTTCATTTTATTTTGTATTTTTTTTTACAACTAATTTTAATCGTTTATTTGCAATGTCTTATTCTAATAAGTGTTTACTATCTGTAAATAAAACCTTAATTTATTCGGTATATTTTAGATAAATTTGTTGGATAGGTTACATTTCAAAAAAGTATTATTATTTGAACAGAATTTTGCAAGTGTCCATAAATAAGTGATATGTCACACTTGAACGCGTGAAACATAACTTTGTTTTATTATTTGAATGGCTTCTATCTATAATATTACGTGTATATTGGGAATCCGAGGAAGATAATAGTGACTGAGAAAACATACAATTAAATGTAATTGGTCTTGTGGAAATTGTTTACGAGACCCAAGTCCAGTGTGCGTGCACGTCATATATACCTACCTGCTTTTGTTATTTTGTATTAAAATTCTACTTTACTAAACATACTGTTTAATTTGCTTTCGTTTGTTCTATTCGCAATGCTGTTCCATGTAGGTAACTTATATTGCTATAGCCAAATACTTTCCTTTATCCGAACCTAATATTCCATAGGAAACTGCATCGGTACCTACACCAAATACAGTGTATCTGTATAACGGCAAGATGATTAGTATTGCGCCAGTTCAAGGTATCACATATGAAATATTCTTATGCGAAAAATCATTCCAATAAGTATTTCATATTAACTCGGTCGGGAATCGGACCCGCGACATCATCCATGGTAGCCCACCGCGCTACCACCACACCGCGAGGCGGAGTTTAATAACTAAAACTAACTAACAGAGGGTAGGCAGAGAGGATAGAACGCCATATACCACTCTGTCCTGACATACGTCCCTTTGCTTCCTCTACATTCATACATCTTCTCATGCACATACGCCGATTATTCCGACTTTTCACATGTCCACTTTCAAGTACTTGTCGTACTTGGTCATGCCATGTCTTCCTCGGCCTTCCTCGGCTTCTACATCCAGGTACACTCGCATTTTAACTTCTTTTAGCCGTTCTTTCATCACTCATTCGCTCCACATGACCAAACCATCGGAAAAGCCCTTTCTTAATGCTTATCTCAGCCTTGCACTCTGCTCTAACTTCGACATTTGTACACCACCTATCATACATAGTCTTACCACACAGAGATCGCATTTCAACAGCATTTAGTCTACTTTCATCCTTCTTTTTCCAACACTGAAAAAAACTGTTAATAATTGATTTTATTTTTAATAGTTTCTATGGTCAACATTATATTTCGTTATATATATTAATTACATAAATTAATAACATACAGTTCAAAGTGATTAATTAAAATCGAAATATTTCATGAAAATGAACCTTAGCAACTCGGTCAAATAATGATTGTTTATTAGAATAAAATGATAAGGCACCGGCTAGCGGCTGCGGTTCTCACATATGGCACTGTTTAGTGTTTACTCAACTCTAACGACCATAACGAGACGTCAATATTCTTTAAACAGAGATGAATTTTGACATCATTAAATATTGTTTTTATCAATTAAATAAATATAGGTAAATTAAGTAGACTTATGAAAATATTATCTGGCTTGCTACATTATGTTTTGCTCTGATTTTATTTATTGCCATTTCATTTTAATTAAAATTCACTATCACTTTGTTTCCAAGTCATTACTCTAATAATACCTACATAAATTCGTATATAAATAATTATGTATTCATCGTCAGATTTGAAATATTACAGTGATTTTTCCTTTCTTGCCATTTGACGGGTCCTATAAGTTGCAGAAATACATTTCAGAATGCCTTCAGGGCACAAGTCGTCCAAATATCTACATCTTATGTATCGCAGGAGTGACGCACATACGACTGTATCGATAAAAGTCACTCCTGCGATACATGTAGATGTAGATATTTTGTCGATTGCTAGGTTTAACGTTCCTAAAAACACTAAGACGGCCATGTAAGAAATTGAAAAATGTGATATTCTTATTTATTCTAACATAGCATGATATTTACAAACCCGTTTTTTTAAATTTATTACAAATACTTTTCGGACTATTTAATTATATTACTTATTATACGTAGCTACTAACCAATTCCAGGAAAACTCGATCGGTCATAGTTTTTTTGGAAATTTTGTTACTCAATGATATTATGTATTGTTGTTATTTAACAAACAGATTTGGTTAATCATTTCTTCGTACATGATATTTTTCTATGTTTTAATTTTTGAATGTTATCTTATTTATATTTAATATATTTTAGATAGATGTTGGTGGCTATTCCATGATCTATTTTTAATAATATATGGGCGTGCGTGCTCGAGAAGGATTATTATAATCAATTAAACATGGTGTTGCGCCAATCATGAAGTTAGTTCAACTCATTTTAAGTTTAAAAAAAACGAAAATTAGTTTTACTCCGCGGGTAAATCTTGGAGTTGGAAGAAATAATAGCATTGTTTGTACTAGTCAGTCGGTAAAATTGGTGCACTTATACTAAAATAATTTTACATGGATTAGAATAAATGGCTTTTGCGCACTTTAAGAGGGACCGAAAACTGTACAGTTTCTTGTTCAGAAAACTGTACAGTCACTAAAGACACGCTAAATACGTATATTTTTTAAGCGCGCTCGAAGTTATTATCGTATGTTTGCACAGAGGAAATGGTTAATATAGCTAATAATATAAATTAATATGTTATTTGTTTTTTACGTTTTTAAAAGCAATCAATATATAAATTTCTACTTAAACGTTTACATAAAAAACATTAACTGTCAGGTCAGCCAAACGTCGCGCCGACCATTAAATATTCCATACCGTTTTCGCTTTACATGGGACAGTTTACAAACTGCACAAGAAAGCACAGTTTTTATGTCCCGTATAAAGTGCGCTTACGAATAAATTGATCGGTCGTTTGGTCTGCATAGTAACAGTTTTATTGCTCGAGTAAAACGTCCAAGTATTTACTCAACCTGTGTCACCAGCTTAGTATACAGCATACACATGGCAGGCAGCAATACCGGCGGAATTATTATGCTCGTATATCGCCGATGTTATGTAAAAAACCTACATTGTTCACTCAAAATCAAGTCGAATTCAAGTCTATGCAAATGCAATTTATTGTAATTAGGGAAATGACTTGAAGTTCACGAGGGCGTCATTTCAATGTAATCGATTTCAATTTTATCGTTTTTTACTATCATTCGTACGTCACGATTTGTTCTGATGAAACCTTTCTGGGAATTTCGTCATTGCTCGTGTCTTCATCGTGTATATCTTTATCTATAGGCTTATTGATAAAAGATACTCAGGGTGATCGTAGCATTTTGCTAAATATTATGTACTCCAACATGTAACTAACTAACCATCACGCCACGCCATCAACCATACTCCAACGTGTAATTCTGGAATTTAATGAATTACCTTTAATTTCCTTTAAATGTGTTTTACTTTAGACATTATCATACGCAAATCTCGGTCTAGACTCTAGACAACCACTGTCTGCACTTGAGTATCTCCCTATCTCGTCCGTGAAGAGTATAATAACGGTTAGTATAATATCGGTTAGTATAGATAACGGTTAGTATAGATAATACTACACGTATAATAACGGTTAGTATAATATATATATCTAATACTCCACGTGGTAGTAAATATCCATTTCACCAACCTCACGTTTACACTCGACTGTTGTATTTAATATTTCCATTAGATAGAAGCGTTTTGCGCACAAATATGCGTGTTGTTACATTAAATTGACTCACTTCTAAAACATTCATTGTTTTTTTTTTGGAACAGTTGTTTCGTTTAATGTTACGGTTATCCATTTGTCTCTCTCACCAACCTCACGTTTACACTCGACTGTTGTATTTAATATTTCCATTAGATAGAAGCGTTTTGCGCACAAATATGCGTGTTGTTACATTAAGTTGACTCATTTCTAAAACATTCATTGTTTTTTTTTTGAACAGTTGTTTCGTTTAATGTTACGGTTATCCATTTGTCTCTCTCACCAACCTCACGTTTACACTCGACTGTTGTATTTAATATTTCCATTAGATAGAAGCGTTTTGCGCACAAATATGCGTGTTGTTACATTAAATTGACTCACTTCTAAAACATTCATTGTTTTTTTTTTTGGAACAGTTGTTTCGTTTAATGTTACGGTTATCCATTTGTCTCTCTGCCAAGAAAATTTTACGTCGCGTTGCCAACACGTGTCTAATTTTCGATTCCCAAAATCCTTTCTAAAACTTTTTAAATGCAGAATCTTATCCCGGAAGAGCGCAATGTATGCAACTCTATTATTTAATAATTCAATATTAAGGTCATGCACGTATGTGTAATTGTTTCCGTGTCAGTATATGATATCCTAAATATGTTTAGCTAACAAGTCGTGTCCTTCAAACACTCTTTCGACTACCTAGTTTAGTTTCACTATACTCAGAATACTTTCTAAATATCCCAAAGATAAGACACTGAAGTGTCAAATGATTTTAAATCAAATTTATCAACTTTTTTTTCTGTTAAGTTTCATTCTGCACTTAATGACTGTCTACTGATCACATTTGATTTTTTCGTTAGAATAATTTCAAAGCAGTAGATGAGTATGTTGGTTATTATTAAATTATGATTTATTTATTTCTCTAAATGCAGAAATACTAAATAGCCTTCGAATTGTTTTAAAAAATGCACGGCGAATTGTATCTATGAAAAAATAGTTGAGACAAGATATATAATTAAGGTCGTTGTACAACCTTCATACTTCACTAGTTTTACAGTTTCGTCAAAGAATTCAAATATTTTATTTGGTCTTCTATTTTATTATAATTAAGTCACATCTTAAGGCTGAGATAAGCATTATCGACAAAATTCAGAAAGGGCTTTTACGATGATTTGGTCATGTGGAGCGAATGAGTGATGAAAAAACGGCTAAAAGAAGTTTAAATGAAGTTTGAAGCCGCGGAAGGCCGGAGAAAGACATGGCATGACCAAGTACGTCAAGTACTTGAAAGTAGACATTTGAAAAGTCGGAATAACCGGCGTATGTGCATGAGAAGATGTATGAATGTAGAGGAAGCTAAGGAAGTCTGTCAGGACAGAGTGGTATGGCGTTCTATCCTCTCTGCCTACCCCTACGGGGAAATGGCGTGATGGTTAGTTAGTTAGTTAGTTAAGTCACCTTTTTTTTAAAATTGGTTATTCTAATGCAATATTTATAATAGGTTGTATTTTTTGACAACCTTTGAAATTGATGTGTTCAAGCTAGTAATTTGTACTGAAATGTGTTTGATGGGATAGTAAAATCGGCAATCACTTAGCTGATGTAATACAAAGATAGTGTAGGTACTTACTTCTTATCTCTACGTGATGTGTGTATTCTATCAGGAAGAGTCACAAAAATGCAGACACATTTACGTAATATTTTTACCTTTCATTGTTAAAAATATTTTAGTGAAAAATGTACAATAACTACATTTGTTATTGAAATGCATAATGTTATCATTGGGTTACCTTCTATTATCAAATTTATAACATTATTTGAAACGAAGCAGCTAGCTAATGTTTTTTTAAACTAAATAATGTAGATCTCCCTAATATCATTCGGTAATTCTACGTTGCATAATATAAATGCACACTATCCTATATTCTAAGACTTTCTTTATTATTTTATGATTTTATAACTGCCTTTATTCACGTGCTTCGCTTAAATATGTGACAGGTGTGCATTTTACCGATTATTACTATCAGTTAAGTATCTGATCCTCACTGACACATACTCGTTACATCGATAGATAATGTTCATCACAATTTGAATGAAATCTGAAATTTAGAAGCGAATTTAAGATGATGGTATGTACCTACATACATATTCATTTATCATCCAAACTTCTAGAAAAATGCATATTAATATGAATCTAAAAACTAAATAATATTCTAAGTTTACCAAAATACGAATGTACTTAAATATAACATCATTTCGGTATATTCATATTTTATTTTATTTATTTTAGTTTTATTTTTATTGAGAGGAAAACCAACAGTTATAAATAAATATAATTAACGTAAAAAACAAACAGATTAAACCAATTAAAGGTTTTCCCAAGTAGAGTAAACAAAAAATAAGAAAATAAGAAAATAAATAGAGAAAATAATATTTTCATCATAAAATTACTAGATATAAATTTTATACATAAAAGTAGGTTGATAGAGGTAGGTATGTTATGTTTTCGTAGGTTCAAAATCTTTAGCATAATAAATATGTTAGAATTAACAGTAAGCTTTTGTTTTAAAAAAAATAGTTGGTGGAATTTAATAATAAGAGGTGTTATGAAATTAACCATAGGAAGCGTATATTTTTAGAAAATTTGTATGAAAACGCCCCTTCTAGAGGAAGCAAAGGAAGTCTGTCAGGACAGAGTGGTATGGCGTTCTATCCTCTCTGCCTACCCCTACGGGAAAATGGCGTGATGGTTAGTTAGTTAGTTTAAACTTTTGATGCACTAAATTTACCGATCTAGCTTTTTTAAATCAAATATGTACATAAATATTTAGAATGTACCTACATATAGCTATACCTACATTATACATAATGTCTCCTACGTCTTCTCATATTTGACCATGGACTTACAACTTTTGAAACGTACTAGCTACATTTGCATATTATAGAATACGTCACACCAAAGTTTTATGTAATAGACCGGCTTTATATTTTTTTTCTGAGAATAATTAGTTTTTTTTGTATCTCCCACGATGAATGATGAATCATCTTTAAAACTTTATGTAGTGACAAGTTTTAACGCAGCCGGATTGTAAATATTTCAATTAAATTATGCGTTTTGTCTAGAGATCCTATCCCTATTAACGAATTAAAAGAATAAAAATTTCACTATTATCACATACTCATTACCTATATCTATTTTCGTTATATTTATTTGCTAATAGTAAATTTTAAATATAAAAATACCTCTCACGTCCATTCCGTTGAGTAAAGCGAAAATTATCCTTTACAAATAAAATGTAATCGAAGTGGGTTTATTTCGGTCCAAATGGGAACTTTGATTACATTCGAGTCCACTTTTTATGTACCTTAATATTCATCACAGATTATAATGTAAATAATATTGATAAACAACAAAAGGATGAAAATGACAGGCAAGACATTTTTTGAACTACATTGGTTTAACTTAAAAAATTTAGAACGTAATTTAAAATGATCAAATAGGTACCTACAAGTGGCGGTCGGTGACTTTTGAAAAAGGGCATGCGGTCATGGGAAGGAAAGAAACACAATTCCTATATTTTTAAAATCTGTTTTATTTATTTGATAAACATAACACAGTTGATTTAGAACAGCTGATTCCATTTTTTGTCTATGGAACCTTAATTATTATTGTTCACTTTTTTGTGGAACCCCATCTTGACAGTAAAAATGTAAATTGACAGAAATAAAAGCCGTGATTTCAGCAGAATTTTAATTATGAAAATTATAAATGAAAAAAAATGTTCACAGTTTTCCGTTTTCTACGTCTATTACATTTCGTAATTACGTAAAATAATCCGTAACTAAATTACTTGATTTATTTATTTATTTTATTGTACCAGTAGGTACTTAGTTTTCCGATAGTATAGGAATGCTCCGCATGCATAGCATGCATGGCCGCACTGCCACTGGTATTTATTAAAATAAATACATCAAGTTTATTAGTAAGACGTCTCCAAATAACCCGTTTTTAGGTAATGAGAAAAGCGATGTAGACAAGACTGACATTTTACTTAATTCTTTAGAAGTTCGTATGGCATCTGCTTGAGCTTGGCTCGCGCATGTTTTTGATGGCAGTTTAGATTTACCAACAAATTTTTACATTATAGGTAGATATGGCTGCATATTTTATTCAAATTAGAAAATGTCGTAATTGTTGGCGAATTGAAAAAAAAATAATTGTGTGGGATAGTTTTCCCTATGACTTACACTTGGCAGTACCTAGTTCCGGATAATCTCAGAAAGCAGATCCTTCCCGTTTGTTGTAAGTCCAGCTCTGCTCTGCCTTCAGCCCAGTGCGTTCTATTTTAACCCGCGCTCTCTTGGCGTTCTCTTGCCGTCTACCTAGTCGAAATGTCGCGTTCCTGGTTCTGGATAATGGCGTCTGGATAGCGAATGGAACTCCGAAATGCACTTGAAAATTTTCACTTCACTTGCGTAATTCATCAAAATGTTTTAATAGCATGTCATTACAATTCCCGTCCGGTTGATTAAAAATATTCACCCGTCTAACTCAACGTCAACTGTTCCGAATTATTATGCAAACGAAGCGTGACACTGCAATTTACTTGTGTTATTCATAATATATTGTAGTGACAATACAAGAACTCGCATGACCTTACATGTTATAAACATTTATAGTCTAAAGCTTTATTCCAACAAATCCTGAATCTATCGCGTTTAGATAACACCATTAGTAACTGGCAATAACTGTTATTGCCTCTTGAAAGCATCCTTTAGATACGATTTTATCGCGTTATTACATTGTAAGCCATATTGGAGAGATCAGTATCCAAGTACCTAGAGTTTCATTAAACGTAGTAAAACATGTAGTTTTGGCTTGGAATCTGTCGCTTGTTCCCTGAAACTTTTCAGGAGTGAATTATCTCAATTGTTAGTTCGTTATAAATGCTGATCACAATGAGTGGTGCTTCGGATGACTGGAGTACTATAAAGGAAAATGGCTTCAAGCATTGGGAGATTTTGCTATACGTGAGCGCTCGTTTTATTTTCACTGTTAATATGCATTCAACCGCACTGTCAAATACCTATTGCGTTATTATTCACCCAATACAAATATCATTCCAGGCATCTTCTGCTTCGTTAAAATGTTTCGGTATTATTTTATAAGCATGATGAAACGTCTGCTATGATATGTTCTTGCTGACATACATAACATTAATATTATTTAAATCTATTGATTTAATTTTTGTTAATCGTCCACTGATTTCGCACTGTCATCACACTAGTTGACATATTTATATAACTTTCATTGAGTTGAATTTTATGAATTCTCGGAAATCCTTGATGGAAAGGCAGTTAAATTTACTTTAGAAAATACATGTGTGTTAAATAATGTTTTATGTATTAATTTCATATAAACTTATATCTGCTACGTACTCCATTTTCTTGGAAACATTATCATTTAAAATCATGAACAGTATTATTTATGATTCATGACGAGAATTCTCGTGACTCAAATCCTTATTTCTTGATATAACTCGTTTAGTTTAACTCTTTATTAGGACCTCTGAAGTGTGTATGTACTTAGTTGATTAGGAGATAATGGGTTTCACAGTTAAGACTATTTCCTGGCTTGTTTATTTGGAATGATTACTAGATTTTGCGTCTGCGATTTGCAAAACCAAACATGCCTTTTCAAATCACATAATTATCTGTTTCTCCAATTGACTTTCTCATTTATGGTAATGTTCCCAAGAATTACGTAGAATTTACAAGGAATGCATGCGTAATTAGATTTTAATTGAGTTATTTACTTCTGACTTACCAAATGAAATTTTTGTTCGTGGGACTAACTGCTTTTAAAGTTTTATGGTAATTATTGTTTAGATTAAAAATACCCCGGAGACCAACTCATTAATAATCGATTCCATGCATTCTATGTATGATTCTATGTAATGTAATACATCGTATTCTCGGAATTACGTGTCACACACTGTATGGGGGAAACACGCTGTAAATTTTAACGCTCTTACGGTACGTAGGTACCTACCTACTTTTTTTTTTCGGTTTTTGGTCCAGTGGTATTGCGGACTCCGAATTTTTAAACACAATAAAATCTAATAATATAATTTTCTCATCTAATACCTACAAATATATTTTTTTTGTACTTTTTCTCATTATTGTACTGTTGTGAGGTAGGTAGGTACTTTGTTTATTTTTCAACCACCATAGCAACATTATAAAAACCTAATTTCAAATGATTTATTTTCAATTTTGAATTCGTTCTTATTTCTCGGCTGGCGAGCTCAGTTGAATCCCGGTGTCGAAGGGAGTAGTGCTGTTGCACTGAAGTGACGAATATAAATATCTCTGAATCTCGCTTGCCGGCTGATTTTAATTGAACTATTTGTTGAGATTGGGTGCAATTTCGCTTCGTTTGGACCCATATTACCTTTCGGTCCCCCCCGCCAGGAGCCGATATCGGCCGGCGGCGGCGAGTGTATTATACCAGTGACTGATTCTGATAATCTGATAGCAGTAGTTGTATGTCGGATCGTCGGATCACTCGGCTACGGCTCTAGGCTCTAGTCAGTTCTGTGACGAGCCCCGTCGCGTAATGCTATATCGCGCGCGTACCGCTCGAAGTGATAAAAGTGTTCCAAAAGTCTAAAACTCTATTCTTCAAAAGTTTAATGTGATCAAATATTTTGTTCTCAAGGGGAAAAAAAGCTTTGTTACGAAAAGACAAAAAAACTCTTCTCTAAAATGTCCTTTGAATTTGAAGAGTGGCCAAGTGCTGCTTCAGGCGATGTCCTGGGAGAAATTGTCGTCCTTGTTCGAGCAGTTCTTTCACCGGTAATTTTTATTTTCTCTTGCAATCGTTATGTTTAAAAATGTGTATTTGAGTTTGAGTAATATTTATATTTGTCAATTAATACTACTGAAACTTTTTTGTGGTTGACTGAAAAAAAATGCCGGTAGCAAATGATTTTCTATATTATTTAATAATCTTAAATAATGTGTTGTATTGTGTGATATTATTTTAATATTTTATGTACAACTTTATTTAATTTTATTTACATATTAATTTATGAGTATACGTAGATGTATATTTTTATTGAATCCTAATTCTTGCGATCATCATCGTAATGCCATATCCGCTCACTATGTGAGCATATGCAAGCTCATAATAAGTGTAATGAATATGACAATACGCCAGGAACTATCTCAATAGTTATAAAAAGTTATTATTAAATATCAGTGACACGAAATATCTACGATCCATACCTACAATAGTGCCTCAAAATCAAATAATATTTATATTGTTATGATAAAATAACTTTACAGTTATTTTACAATAGCCAGATTTTATTAAAATAAAACGGACTTCATTCATCAAAGCAGGATTTTTTTTTAAATGCTAATAATCCTAACTTTTAACTTGAATTAGGAAAACATATATATATAGTACCTATGTGTATTTTAGTATAAAATAAACATATTCGTGAATTTCGTGTGTGGATGTTGTTCTTTCATTTTTTTTAAAGTTGTTTTATTTTTACTGAAAAATAAATCTATGAAATCTAATTATACTTGCACATATTTCAACTGTTTTATTCAAATGTGAATACTATTTTCAATGAAGTCTAAGCGTCTTGTGCTTGAAAATAGGAATCGAGTCGCGGCGGAGTGGGGGTTCGAACCGGGGATCTCTGTACTCGCTAGAGACCGCGACGCTACCACTAGGCCACCACCCGTCCAAATGTGTTTTAATGTGTCTGATGGTTAGTCTGTACGAAATTAAGTTTCGACAGAATAATTCCAAATCTTTATAATCTAAATAGTTTTTTGGGCGTGTTGAATAATTTTATGTGTATTTTTAAAACATATAATTTTTATTAAAATAACTTCTCGTAATAATGTCATACTTATGATATAATGATTCTTAAAAAAGGTGGCTTTACTTTTTTTTACTTCTTGCTGGCATGTAAGAAGTCGGAATAATCGACGTGCATGCATGAGAAGATTTATAAATGTAGAGGAAGCAAGAGAAGTATGCCAGGACAGAGTGGTGTGGCGTTCTATCCTCTCTGCCTACCCCTTTGGGGAAATGGCGTGATGGTTAGTTAGTTTATTTTTTTTGAGTACTTGTGAATTGTGAAACTAGGGTGTTTTTTATGTTGGGTACCCGCATTAGTTTTTTGCCAAGAGGATGAAAGAGTAGAAAAATAATTATGTCCCAAAACATAACTAAATTCAGACTTATTTAATACTACTACTACTTTCCCTTATCCGCACCCAATGGTGCATAGGGCACTGCATTGGTACACCAAGAGCAGTGTATCTTAATCATTTTGTTACATGAAGATAAGATGATCATTTTGTTACATGATCAGTCTTACGCTTCAGAACCAATCCAAGGTGTCCCACATGAAATATTATTATGAAAATCACATGTAAAATAAAAATTTCATGTTGCCCCCTATGGGAATCGAACCCGCGACCTCATGCGCGGTAGCCAAAAGCGCTGCCACTATGCTACGAGGCGGACAAATATCTAATAGATGAAAGAAAAAATAATTTATCATTTTCCATCAACTAACCAATGTAGACTGTTTTTTCCTCTTTTTTAATTGTCTGCCTCTTCTATATTCATTTGTTTAAATTTCCTAGTTACAGTTACAATTAACGCTTGAAAATTGCCATAAAAGCAACTATCTATAACTTGATTGTTGCTATTTAAAAATTTCCCAAGTCAAAGCAATTTTATAGCTTAACTGTTGCCTCTCATAAGTTCAGAAGATCACTAATCATGTCCTCTCTCTACACCCTTAAAAATCCATTCCCTTTTTTTACAAAATACATAAGTAAAATGGTGTACTTAAATACATTTTTTAAACTGTTTTTTCCATACTTTGTTTGACAAAAATACTCATGTAAAATTATTGGCTGAAAATGTATACAATCAATAGTTTTACATAATAATGTCAATAATAATAATTGTACCGTTGTTATTACAATAATAGTAAATAGTGAGGGAGACCCTGATTTTTATTTCATTAGAAAATATTTAGTCTGTCAACAGATAATACTAAAAATAAATCCTAATTAAATCGGTAAATTCTAAGACAAAGATTTAATTTAGATAGATAAATTACAACTATCAGCCTATTGCAATTAAGCTGTCTAAATTTTTTAGAAAATACTGTGGACCTAATAGCCTATTTATTTGTAACAAAAACATTGATGAAGAATATTGATTAATATGTTATAATTTTTTTCTTACAGTATATTTGGATATTGGAGAAGACATGAATGTACCCGATGATTTCACACAAAGTGAAATGCAAACGGGTAAATGGTGGAGGCACCTCTTAGCTGGAGGGTGTGCAGGTGCTGTTTCTAGAACATGCACTGCTCCACTAGACAGACTTAAAGTCTTCCTTCAAGTGAGTATACAACAATCACCACTGTTTCTTAGTCCTAGCCAAATATTACTTAATTCATTTGTCTAATTTTGTTTCAATAATTTTAGGTCAATCCTACTAAAGAAAAAATGACAAGTTGTTTGTCCAACATGTTAAAGGAGGGCGGCCTAAAAGGATTATGGAGAGGAAACGGAATAAACGTAATCAAGATTGCCCCAGAGTCTGCCTTGAAGTTTGCAGCCTACGAGAAATGTAAACGCCTGATCCTTGGAGACAGAAGAGACAGTCCATTGCAAATACAAGAGAGATTTGTCGCCGGAGCTATGGCCGGTGCATTTAGCCAGACCTTTATTTATCCTTTAGAAGTGCTAAAAACTCGCCTAGCTCTTAGGAAGACTGGTCAGTACAAGGGCATTGCGGATGCCGCAGCCAAGATTTACCAGAGAGAGGGCTTTCGTAGCTTTTATAGAGGATACATTCCCAATATACTCGGCATTATTCCATACGCAGGAATTGATCTAGCAGTTTATGAAACCCTTAAAAAAAAGTATTTAAAAAACCATCCGTCGAATGAACAGCCTAGCATTTTCTTATTGTTAGCTTGCGGCAGTGCCTCTTCAACTTTAGGGCAAATCTGCTCCTATCCCCTAGGACTTGTACGAACCCGCCTCCAAGCACAAGGTAACTATACTTTTTCTAATTGAATGATATTTTACTAAATTTAATGTAAAAAGTTTTCAAGCAGCTGAAAAAAAAATTCTTAAACCATTTTGCCTGTAGTAAACCTTCTGCTTTTTAAAACAGTAAATTAATGATGGCAATGTTTGATGTATTGTAAATTATTATGTAGAACTAAATAAATATAATTTTAGAAAATAATAATGAGAAAATAAATTTCATCGCAATCACATAAATAAATCATGAATTTAACTAATCTTGTAATTTCTTTATTTTCAGAAAAGAGTTCTGGTGCTGAGACGACCATGCGTGGTGTGTTTTCGGAGGTTATTAGAAAAGAAGGCTTAGCCGGTCTTTATCGAGGAATAACCCCGAACTTCATCAAAGTTCTTCCTGCGGTCTCCATTAGCTACATTGTGTATGAATATGCCAGCCAAAAGCTTGGAGTTAATATGTCCTGATGCGCGTGCTCTCTAGAAAAATTTCTAAAACTCTTTTCGTTTAGTCAATGTTTAAATATTTAAGTGTTACTACAGAACAATTGGCTGACAAGCCGACGTTGTGTTGCCTTACTTGATTGCGAGCGAGTACATTGCGACTAATTGTAAACGGGTGGAGGTTATTAGCGTGTTAGGTAGGGCAGCACTCAGATTATTGTGATATTCAGCAACTGCCTGAAACTATGCCATGTGATAATACCTTATTCATTGTATTATTTATACTGTGAAATTATCTGCGATCTGTTCTTTTTATTTAAAAGCTTTAAGTTTAATTATTTATTTGCTTAGCTGAAAACCGTGGTTTTTTATTGCTGAAAAGTGATTTGTGTTTTCTTTACAATTGTTGCAGTAAATTGCGGGTCGAGATCTTCAGTTAGAACAATAAGGAACTCGGCCCGCGATATGTGTGAATGTATAAACTTGAGGGTAGGTAGGTGTATATAAGAAAGTTCAATTAATGGAGGGTTAATGTATTCGGTACTTAGGGTTCTAAGAGCATAACTTAAAATTAGAATTTTCACATAAGCAATGAACTGACAATCAAATAATCAGATATTGTTGCACTTACCATTAATATCTTTGGATAGTTGGAATATGAGTTCTCTCCTAACACCAATATAACATTTTTTAATCCTCTGGTGACCCTAAGGCCCAATATGTATGTGTCCAATATGAGGTTATTGATAAAGTTGTCTAGTGTGTAATCCGGTGTAATACTAAAACGTATTCACTTTATCGGGTAATCTTCCTTACAAATATGAGACTGCCAATTTCTGATCCATTTAGATGTACTTTGTTATGGTTAATATTTTTTACATTTAATATTTATTTTTCTCTTTTAACTATATTAGTATTCTTTTTTAAATATAGTTGTAGATTAATTAATTAATGATTATAGCAAATTATTAAAGACAACATTCCTTAGTATTTTCACCATTCGCTTTTTATCACGAGGTTTTCAAATTGTTGGAGTGAATTTAAATTAAACTTGTGCAGAGATAGACCTCGAGGAAGTACATTTATCCTCTTATACAATTGCAAATATTATAGTGAGACTATTACAATGTACTTTCTTCACTTTAAGGTTTTTCTCTGATTCTTAATAATACCTATTTTTGGTTCACCTAACTTATTTTTTTCAGAAAAGTGGTTAAAAGTTTTTCATATTAACGTTTATGGCAATGGCAGGATAATTTAAATAGTTCACAAAATCGACACCAGGTTATGTAGACCTGTCAAAACTATGTTTACTTTTATTTAATAAATTTCTGTAAGTAAATTCTCACATTTTTGAACTCATAACAATTCCTTCACTATGTGTTGTACCACATTATTCTTCAACAACAACAGTGTATCGTTTTTCTAGCGATACAAAAATAAGAAAAATGTGGCTCATTATTTTTTAACTCATTCAAGTCCAGCTACCGTATTTATCAACCATTTTTAACTTAAATTCAAAATTAACACACAACACGATCGTACTTAACGATATTTGACAGATGACAGGTTACATTTACAACAGTGCCGCCAAGCGGGAGAAATTAGCGTGCCTTGCTGCCATTGAAATCTTTGTATGATAGCATGTTTTTTTTATAGTATAAGGCTGTTTACAATAAATATTATAATAGGTTGTTGGCTTAAACATCAAACCACATTACTTAGAATTGAAAATTAAAATTGCTAATATCGAATAAACTGTTTAAAAGTGTTGTATTCATGTAGTACATGTTGCAACAGTTTTCTGAATTTAACATTATTTAAAATTGTAATAAATTATTCTAACATTACCCATAAAATATTTTTTAAATCATGTTTTATGAATTTTAAGCCAACAATATATTGTAAGAAAAACGTGATTCATGTCTAATGGCTACATTATATGTATAAAAAGAATTGCCAAAGAATATTAAATTATAAATTATATTAATCCCACTATGCTTTATAATAAGTAATAATATGTAAATTCATTAAATTTAAATTGTAATTACGTATGTAACTTTTTTGTTAAATAAAAATTCATAAAAATTTAATTTAGTTTTTCCTTTTTTTTATAAGTTAATGGTAAAGTTTTAGTGTAATAATGAATTTAATCATAACAAGGAAAAAAAATTGACCACTTTTTACATTAATCCTAGATTTTTGGCTTTAGATAGACTGGGTGTCGAAATTGGGCTGAAGACGAAATGTCATTCTCAAACTTTAAAATCAATCAATAAATAAAAAAGCAATATTTAGGCTATTTTTTTGTAATAAAGGGGTTTTTATTGTATACTTATTTATATTAGTAACATGATGTATTCACAATCAAACAAAATGTTGTTAACATGTTAGGATGCATCATGCGTGTATGGGTGAGTGAAACATTATCCTGTTTAACCAAATTGCATTATTAGCTGTGTTTATCTCAGTCTTTATTCCTTTAAAAGGACATTATTGAAATTAGGAGTACCTGATGGTATTATATTTGCGCTTTATGTATTTATTGCATTTCATGATTAATATTATCTAACTTGTATTATACAAATGTTTATTTTGGTGCTATGCGGAATATTAGTAATATTCCTTCGCAATGACCCGCTCGCAAATTTACTGTACTTAGTTTCTTAATATTATAAACTCTCTTTCATATCTTATTTAGCTAAATCTCTTCTAGCATGTAAGCGTTTCTCGATACCATTTTTCCTTACATTTCTGTTTCTCAATACTATTATTTTAGACCATGATATGCTTATTTCTTTACTGTAGGTGGTTTTTCTTTTTAAGATGTGTTTTGACTCCATTCAAAACCACTCGTGTATTTTTTTCATATGATTTATTTTTTACTTGATTTCGAGAAATGAAAACAGGAATAGTAGTATTGGGAAACATAAACATGGTAACAAACTAATAAAAGACAAAAGATAATCTCATGTACCTATAGTAACTTATTTATATTGTATTTAAAGATAAACTCTTAGTGATAATTTATTAAATATCAATTTATGAGGTAAATTTTGTCTCTTTAAATCATAATGAAGATGTTGTTATTCAATGTTGTGACAAAGTACGAATACCTTTAGTACCTTGGAACTAAAGTTCTTCGTACACACAAATATATTTATGTATTTTTGCGTGCTAATCAGTGGTACTATGTATCATTAATTAATGCGAATTTCGAGATCTTGAAATTGTCTTTTCTTATGCTCTGTTAATATTAAAACTGAATTGTTCACAATTTTTTTGTTTTTTTTTCTCACCTTTATTCGATTCGATCGACCTATAAACACTACTCATAAATATTTTGTCACAATAACTTATAGTTATACAGAAAAATATCTTGGGTTTTATATTGACAAATTTATAACAAATTCTCTAATTTCATCAATATGTATTTAATATTAATTAAAATAATGTAACATGTGTTTAAATTAAACAATATTATTACTAATACCTACAACATATTTACAATATTAGTACCTACAACAAATTATAAACGTAAATTTTATTTTATCCTTCCTTCCTTCCCAGCAGTTACATATCCACCAAAATGTATGTTCTCTTGGGTATCTTTTTAGTATAAAATATACTTAAATGCATTATTTTTAAGTTCTACAAATGTTATACTCGCAGCCATTTCTCCATTCTAATCTTGTTTGATTGTTTTTTAAGTAGCATAGTTATTTATTTTCTTTATTTAATTATTGGAAAAAAGAAAAGTATGGGTATTAGGTAGGCCGCTATTATTTTACGAATTCATTTGAACCCGTAATCCAAATCCCTTAAAATTTAAAGAAGAAATGATTATAAGCGTAACAGAATCAATTGAGTATTACGCCGCTAGTACACTACCACCGCGGTGCGCGGTAATGAAACTTCAGCGAATCGTTGGCGGTAGCGAAATAACTCCGATACAATTTATGTTCATGTCATCCCAGTCGGACGTGTCTCTCTCCACGTTTGACAAGGAGGAATTATTACTGCTTGCGTCTACGCTGAAAAAAAGGCTTAAAATATGTAACTATTGTAACTAACTAACTAACCATCACGCCATTTCCCGGTAGGGGTAAGCAAAGAGGATAGAACGCCATACCACTCTGTCCTGACATACTTCCTTTGCTTCCTCTACATTCATACATCTTCTCATGCACATACGCCGATTATTACGACTTTTCACATGTCCACTTTCAAGTACTTGCTGTACTTGGTCATGCCATGTCTTTTTCAGCCTTCCTCGGCTTCTACATCCAGGCACACTTGCATTTAAACTTATTTTAGCCATTCTTTCATCACTCATTCGCTCCACATGACCAAACCATCGTAAAAGCCCTTCCTTAATTTTGTCAATGTGGGTTGTCGAAATGTGCTACTACGAAACGAATAACGATCAGAGGCCCACAGTCAGAGCATAAAAGTCTTGCTAGGCACTCCTGAAGAATGTCACTATGGAAAGAGTGAAAATGATGTGGCTTACTCTCTAAATTGGCAATCTAAGATTACTAATTACTAATTGCTCCTATGGCATGGGTTGCTTTGTGTAAACGTTGTCAGAAATGTCAATAATTAAGCGATTCAATCTTAGGAGGTGCTCCTATTCAAAATAAAATTAATACGACCCCACCACAATCAAACAATTTGAATAAACCCTGCACTACGAGTGCTCTAAGATCAGTTCTGTGACATAAGGGCTTCAAAAAACAATTTCAGAGAAAGTGGCATTCCATACTTGAAAAATACTACCGTGCCTAGTGTTGCCTAGTGATAGCTAGTGACCACTACGTCACGCATAACACGTCATCACTAGACATCTACGTCAAAGTGGTTAATCAGTAACATTAAAAAATAAAATATAAAATACAAGCAAATTACATTAATATATTACCGGGTGTTTTCTTTTAAACTGAGACGATCAAAATATCTCGAAAAATAGCCGACTCTACGGACGGAAAAAATGTCCATAATCCAAAATTTAATCATACCGCGGGGAAATACATTAGTGTTAAAATTAGTAACCCTCACCCCTCCATGTAGGTGGGGCGGGGGGTAACTTTGAAACTAAGATAGGAACACCTATTTTTTATTGCAGATTCGGATTCTAAACGGCTAAAAATACGTTGGATTTGACTGAATTTTCGTTCGGTTCATCATAGATGGCGTTGTAATCGACGAAGTTCAATTTTTCAATTTCTTCTAGACCACACGCATTCGATTCTGCGAATACGTTTTGAACAATAAAAAACATCACGTTTTCCATTGGAAATACTTGAAATTCGTCATCAAAACAATTTATTAATGTAAATGGCAGGTGAATAAAATAATTTTAGCTTAAAATAAGGTTCAAAATGTGATTTACAAAACTGAATTTCGTCGATTACAACACCATGTATCATGAATCGAACAAAATGTTTCAGTCAAATCCAACGTATTTTTAGCCGTAGAATACCAAATCTGCAATAAAAAATTGTTTCCTATCTTAGTTTCAAAGTTACCCCCCACCCAACCTACATGGAGGGGTGAGGGCTACTAATTTTAACACTAATGTATTTCCCCCCGCGGTATGATTAAATGTTTGATTATAGACATTTTTTCCGTAGAGTGGCTATTTTTCGAGATATTTGATCCGTCTCAGTTTAAAAAAAAACACCCGGGTATATAAGGGCCAAGCATTTTGTTTAGGAAATATTTTATAAATAATATTGGATTTTTCAAATTTATTCAACAAAATTAATTGGATACTTCATGGGCAAATTCCATGCCTATGAAAGTATGGAATTACCTAGTTCTTGAATTTTCAAAATTAGATTATTTTTAAACAATTTTCCAAAAGTCATACTTTCTTTTATCAGTACAACTTGATACAATATTTAATTACTTGTGAACTGTAAGAATAGTACCAAAATTTAATTAAAATATCACAACTTGAAAATAAAAAGTCCTACTTTAGTAAAACAGGAAAAGCTTCAGATTAAGGTAACCATTCAAATAATTTGATGTTAAATTAATCAACCATAATTATACATTTGCTTGAATTTGTATTTTTTATGAAATAAACTGTATTTAAACTTTTCGGCGTAAAGGGTTGTTAGGGTTTTTTTATTAATTGGGACTTTTAAAACCGCTGACATGTTTTAGATTTTATTATAAAAATATTTATATTGCTAGCAACACTATTTTTTTTTCATCGATCGATGTGGGTCGGGTGCAGAGAACTATAAAACATTTCCAGCTTAAGTATATTTTTATTACTGGTAGCGGTATTTACCTACATGTTTACTAAATTTCCAATTGACTAAAAATCTTCCAAAATCTGTTATCTCGTAAAACGATTGTTTTTTTAGCAAAAATTGCTGACACTAAAAGGGGTTAGTGCTTAGCTTCTATCTGCGAAAAAATTAGCTGTGCGAACATTCTTCTAACATCTTTGTTGTGTAAAGTACTTCTTTTAATTAATACAAACTCTTATGCAATTTTTTGTAATACTTATTACTCTATATTCATTTCTGTATTATTACATGTTTAGGTATTCCTAGTATCTTCATTGAAATTAAATTTTTACATCTAGCAACATTTATTCAATAATATGCAAAAGGTTATATGGTTGCTTGTGGTTCCTAAATTGATCTTGATTTTTAATATTCTACCACAACTTTTTTTCATCTTTCTTTACAGATATTTCTGACCTGTCTTAAACAATGATAATATACAAATACAATATTTGCACATATTTATCATAATAATTATTTCATTCAATAATAATATTTTTATTGACGTTTTAAGTCTTAATTGCAAGATTATTATACAGTTATAAATTTGCTAATTACCACTGTGGTTTTATATACAGTTCTACAGAATTATACTCTGCACACTATGATAGGTAGGTAGGTACTCCAAAGGATGCGATGTTCACTTGATATTGTTATTCGATTTTCTCAAAGATATTTATGTGGATTACAAATAATAGTTCACCTGAAACAAGGTGCAGCTTACCATTTATATTACAGTTTCATGTATTATGTAGTTAGGAAATTTACAAAACATATATTAATTACTAATATATATATACCGTTACCTTTATCAATGTTAACATCATCTCTTTACATTTTATGCTTATTTCATCTATTCAAATATACCGAAAAAATAAAATTGTTCAGTCTGATTTATTGTTTTATTTAAACATGCTTAAACAAACATGTCGTAAATTTGAATTGTGGTTAATTTAAGTACGAAAAAAATAACAATTTAGATTTTTTGGGGCTCCAAATCAACAAAAAAAAAAAAATTTTTTTGGGGGTTAAGTTTGTAAAAAGGGGATTGAGGGGGTTTTGTTTTTTTAGTTGGGTTTTTTTAAAATTTTTTAAAATTTTTTTAAAAATGTTTTTTAGTTTAAAAAAGTTTTTGTTTATAAATATAAATTTGTAAAAAAGGGGTAAAAAAAAAAATTTTTTTAGTTAAAAAATAAAATTTTAAATTTTTTAATTTAAATTTTCTAATATTAATTTTTAGAGTTATAAAAAAAAAAAAAAGCGCTTAAAAATTTTTAAAAAATTTAAAAATACAAAAAGGTTTTTTTTAAAACCCATCTAAAAAAATTAAATTTTTATTACCCCATTATAAAAAACGTGAAACTTTTTTTTATTTCAAATATTTAATTTTAATTAAATCTTTTTTTCCCAAAAAAAAACCGATTTTTTTTTTTGGAAAAAAATTTAATTCCCAAAAAAATTTTTTTTTTTTGGGGGGGGGGGGGGGGGGTTTTTTAAATTTATAAAAATTTTGTTGTTTTTAAAAAAAAAAAAATTTTTTTTTGGGGTTTGTATTTGTAAAAATTTTTTTAGGGGGGGTTTTTCGGGGATCAGGGGAAAAAATTTGGAAGGGAGGACCCTAGATATCCAAAATTTTTTTTTTTTTTTATTTTATTTTTTTTGAGAAAATTTTTAAACCAAAAATTTTTTTAATTTTGGTTTAAGGTTTATATTTAAATAGTGGTTGAGGAAATATATCTGACGCACAAGGATGTAAGAAATAGGGAATCATTTGCTTTAAAAATTTTGGGGTTGTTTTAAAAAATTTATTGGCATTGTTTGACGTGTTAAAAACTTTTTTAAATGAAATCCCCGCAATTTAGTGCCCCCTTTGGGGATTTATTTTCCCAAAACCATACGTGAAAAACAACACACGTTTTTGCTGTGCTCGCGTATACTTTAGAGTGAGATTTGCTTCTACACCCATTTGTTTAATTGATACGCTAAACCCTTTGCAGTGGCATCCAGGTTACCAGCAAGCAAGCCAATATTATTCTAAAAATTTTACTTGCTGAAAAAATGAGAATTTTGTTTCTTCCCTCAGTACCTATTAGAACTAAAAGCATCTTATCCCCCCCTACGGGCATGGGGGACTGATTGGTACCTTGGGTGTTAATAATTTATTTCAAGATGGAAAGATGATTTTTTCCTTACCTTCAGTGCTTTTTTGTTAAATTTGTCATCTGATTAAAATTAACGTTATTTAAACAAAGACCATCAAGCCCTTTCCCCCCCAGGGTGGGGAGAGGGGAAACGCCACACCCCTCTTTTTGGGCCCTACCTTTTTCTTGCTTCCCCACTTCTACATTCCAGACCCGCGATTATTCCCCACTTCTTACTTCCCCCTTTAAACGCTTGTGTAAATTGACCATGCCATGTTTTTTTTCTCGGCCTTCCTCGATTCTAATCCAGCCAGTTGATCCCTTTTTTTTTCTTTTT
>JAGVSP010003501.1:0-21945 GCA_022494985.1 Micrasema minimum | reverse complement strand
TTCCATGGTAACTGATAGCAACATTTGGAGGAAAAAACAGTTCTTTTAACTAAATTATAAATAAGTAAAATGGATTATGAAGTAGTTTAAAAAATTATTTTATAGAGGCAAACTGGCATATAAATTAATGTGTAGTGAATTAAAATTGTGAGGTTTCACTGCTGATGCCAAAAAAAAAAAAGAAGTTGTAGTAACTGATGCAACATGAAATTGGACATACTTATTGAGAATGTCTATGCAGACTGAAAAATCTGTGAGTTATAAATTTCTACATTGAAATTTTTATGTCAATGGTAAAAATAGTATACATTAAAAAAAAAATCATATTTCACTATTCATTTCTATTGTTTTAATTACCTATATACACAAAAAATAAACATAACTGACGCAACACAAATATTGAAAACAAAAGTAGGTTCACAGAAGCTATTCAACTGATGGTGGCCATCTTGCTTCTTCTAATGCAGTTTTCTCTCACCAGGGGGCAGGGAATGTCCCCATAAAGTTGAGTTGATAAACAACTTCAATATCCCAAACAAACATAACAAGATAATTTTATTTAAAAAAAATAATTGTATTTTTTTTTCCTGGTTTTGTCCACTTTTAACATGGAATTCACCAGAAGTACTGTTTCGGCTTCCTTTATAGCATTTGGGAGTTGATTCCATAATGGAGCCGCATGCACTGTTAAGGACTTGGAGTAGAAGGAACAACTATGATTTATCAGGCAGCTAAGAATAATTCGATTAATCAAATAATATTTAGTGCTTTACTGTGAGCCTGTAAATATTTTAAGAAAAGAAATAAGAAATTCCTCACCTCTGATGGTGGCTTGTCCAGACTGAAGCCCATGTCCACATCTTGCTTCCACAGGACATCGATGAGGTCCATATCCTGAAACAAACAAATCAATAAATATATTAAATATTAAATGTATTATTATATTAATATGGAGACAGATTGAAGCAGGTTGAAGAATTTGTATATTTGGGAAGTATGTTTACAAGAGACGGAAATGTGGATAAGGACATTGAGAGAAGGAAACAGAGTTAATGGTGCCTTGAAATCCATAGTGGCAAATAAGAAGCTAAATTGGCAGTACACAACGGAGTTCTGGTACCAACTCTTATGTATGGTAGTGAAGCGTGGTGTTGGAAAAACAAGGATGAAAATAGACTGAATGCTGTTGAAATGCGATCCATGTGTGGTAATACTATAACGTGTATGATAGGTGTACAAAATGTCCAAATCAGAGCAGAGTGCAAGGCTGAGATAAGCATTATTCACAAAATTAAGAAACGGCTTTTACGATGGTTCGGTCATGTGGAGCGAATGATTGATGAAATAACGGCTAACGCAGAAATCGGGGAAGGCGAAAAGAGACATGGCGGGATCAAGTACCTACCTACAACAAGTACTTAAAAAGTTGGGATAATCGGCGTGCGTGCGTGAGAAGATGTATGCATGTAACCAAAAACTTTCTCCACTAAAACTCTTTTTTTCGGTTTTTAAAACATTGAAAGTAGAAGACATATATAAAAAAATTACTATCACCCAAATTCTAAAAAATGACAAAAAAATAAAAATTATGAGATGTATTTCAACAAGATATCAATATGATTTCAATGTTCCAAAATTTAAAACAATGCAAATGCAAAATAATTACTAGGTACTATCGAGGCATAAAATATTTCAATAAACTACCATTAGAACTAAAAAAAAAAAAAATAATATCAAAGAAATTAATAAACAAATCAAAATTTTATACACAAACAATTACCAAACATAAAAAAAAAAAAAAAAAAAAATTCTACTTAACTTAAGATTTCTACTTAACTTGCTTACTTAATTGTTTATTTTGCTCTACCTAGATTTATTTTTTTTTTAAGTTCCAATATTGTACCTATAATTATGTCTAAGTATTGTATTATTTTATTTGTAAAAATATGAAATAAATATTATTAAAAAAAAAAAATTTTAAAAAAAAAAGTAGAGTAAGAGAGGGAAGTGTGCCAGGACAGAGTGGTATGGCGTTTTATCATCTGCGAAATGGTGTGATAGTTAGTTAGTTAGTTAGTTATATGTCGGTAAGAAAGTTGAGTAGTGAGTAGAATATTCTAGAGCTATTATGTAGTTTGTAAAAAGGCGCGTTCCGCGGTACAAAAGGAAGCCGAAACAAAGGGAAGCCGCCCCGGGAAAACATGGCCGCCGTATCGACTTCCGAATCCGAATCATTAATTAATGTCATGTGCCAACTATTGGTACCTATACCCTATACCCTACACGCACGCACTTACCGGGTTCATAGGAGTGTTAAGGCGCTTTATACGGGACAGAAAACTGTACGGTTTCTTGTGCAGTTTGCAAACTGTCCCGTATAAAGCGACAACTGTACGGAATATTGGATGGCCGAAGCGACCGACCTTTGGCTGACCAGTTGCTCGATCACAGATCAGTACCGACTCGGTAATAAGCGACGTGATAACGATTTCTTACCCATGGATGTTTAACGTTTTCGCGATCACAATGGAACACGCGTTAAAAGTTATCGATCGGGATTATTAAACAAGCGCATACTAGTCGCGAGCCATTTCTCGAGATATATCTTATTCGCACACATCTTCATTCAATCTTTATTATAATTTAGCCGGTTTTCGGCAAGCCAAATATTGAGAAAAGCAGTCGACATAATAAAAAATTCGACAAGCGCGATGATTTGACGTTTGACGTAAGGCCGCGATATAGCGTAGATCGGCTCCGCTCGGCTCAGATCGTCAATTTTCGGTTAAGCGATCGCGGTATTGAACGGTATGTCATTGTGATCGCTTGAATCGTTAGCGTTAGCACGTGATTAGCACGCTTTTAACTACGTCGATAGTTATCTGTGCTTGAGCTACAGACAGCAATGATAGCAATACATCAATATCATTGCCTGACAGTTAACGTTTTTTTAATGTAAACGTTTAAAAGTAGATATTGGTATATTGTATTACATTGAGACCCTGACTGCGGATGCACGGGTGGATGTCTGGGATGGGGGGCCTGGCGAGGCGGGATACCGGTCTCCACACGGTGGTTGTAATTACTAATAAATAATGATCGGGGTAGAAAAACTAACATACCCTACCACTGTTAATTTGGGCCGATTCTGGTTGGTTTGGGTGATGGAAACAATGACAATTATAATACATAAGCCGAGACGGTGGTAGAAGTACAATGAAAGCATTTGTTCGCGTACATAATCGTAAATTCATCCGTATTTTTATCACACTAACAACAAAAAATCGGTAGTAAATAGAGTTGGCTGGACTGAAAAAAGACTCAATAGTCTTTAAAGCAGTCTAGGGAAAGGGTGGGGCTTTCATTGTAGGTGGTATATTGCATGCTTTTAAAAACGTAAAAAACAAATAACTTTTTTAACAACATTTTGAATGTATACAAATACTTGTAGACAAATTACTGGATTATACCCATGCTGGGCTGATATCAGATATTATTGATATCCCAACAGAGACAGAGAAACTCTGGAAACGAATGTGGATTATCTAGGCACTTACAGGGCTTATGACCTGTCATTGGCTGGGTTAAGTGGCCACTTGATGTATTACAACATTCCCCATTCCGCCCATCATCTGATAACCATATATGATAAATTTTTGAAACTACTATATATACGAGTAGGTATATATATATTGAACTCGTCTTTTAAGCCCAGCAATGACAGGTCATAAGCCCTGTAAGCGCCTAGATAATCCACATTCGTTTCCAGAGTATATCTGTCTCTGTTGGGATATCAATAATAACAAATAACTTAATAGGCATAATTAGCTATTATATACAATTTTCTGTGAACAAACATATGATAATAACTTAAAAAATACACATAAGTATTTAGCGTGTCTTTGGCAGACTGCACAGTTTTCTGAACAAGAAACTGTGCAGTTTTCTGCTCCGTATAAAGTCCGCATTAGTATAATGTTCATAGGTATCTAGGGCCTGGAAACATTCGACAAAAGTTGAAATATTGGACAACTCTCCCCTGAGTTCCGATATTCATTGAAACCGGGGGGTTGGGGCATATGCACCGACGCACCCGCGAACTCTAGGGGGGATTACTCGCGATCCGGCCAATCATGGCCCTTCTCGCTTCCCCCACACTCTAGCGCCGTTAGGGAGAGGGCTGTATAATTTCAGTATCCTATGCACTATACAATGTTTACAGGAAAATCACCCCCCGGCCACTTGGATGCCAGGGGATGATAGAAAGTAAATAAGGGGGGTTTTAGAGGAAATGAAACGTACCTACCTATAAAGCTATTAAGAGCTTCGAAAAATAATTTACTAGAAGTGGCGTTTCTTAAGAACTCTTGCCTATAGATCTGAAGTGAGTCGCAGATTACACACTATACTTACTAAAAAGATCGATTACATTTCTTTAAACTGGACAGTTTAGAAAAAAAGAGAAAAGTAATCGATCTCACTTGCTTGCATAAAATGATAGTCACCTTGACACAACGCTAATAAGCGAAATCCAGACATTTTCAGAGTTGAGCGCTTTTCCTCCAATACAGGATATTGGTTACAATCCTCTCTCTCGTATGTGCAGAGAGTACAATGTAATACACAGGGACAGCACTGAAGGTACAGATGGGACATCTTCGGAAGCTCCGTAGGTGGTTCAAGAGAAAGTTGTCCGCCAGATATTTGTCATCACTTTGCGCCTATATGTGTGTTATATTTTACTTGTGCATTGTGTGTATGTCACATTTTCATCAACATTATGTTTTGGTCATTCGATTAAGCACGATGTGAACTATTTCAAAGGGCAATTGGTCTACCTTTTTTTTTTTTTTTTTTTTTTTTTTTATTATTGAAGTTAAATTGTGTTACAAAATATAATATACTTAAACATAATGTTGGTAATATACAAAAATTTAGACATAACGTTTCTACCTCTCTAATAAAGTGGATACTTGTGTTTAGAGAGGGAGTTCGTTTTACAATTTTTAATTTTTTATATGAGTAAGTTTCATAAATTAAAAGAACAAAATGAAAAAAATATTCCTCTGTATGGAGTTTAGGGTGGGGTAGGTCTTATGTGTTTTTTTAATTTAATTTTAAAGATTTGATATTTTTTTATGGATTTTAAGTTTTCCGGAAGTTTATTAAAGTTTTTTTTACCCCACGTACGTATAATGATTTAACGCTGCTGTTGTTTTACATCTGTGTAATATTAAATTATTAGGAAATCTAGAGTCACGTGAATTTTGCACTTCAGTTGTTTTTTCTTTAAAAGTTTGTAAGATAGAGACTTTATTAAAAATTTCATCAATTGTTGGTACATTAAATTCTTCAAATACTAATTTTGAAGGGTAGGTTCTGGGCTTTTTAAGAATTATTTTTGCAATCTTTTTTTGAATAATGGAGAGTGATTTTAAATTTGTCCTATAAGCTCCTCCCCAGCCTATAATTCCATACTGCAGAATCGATTGTATTAAAGCATAATACACCGTTTTTTATATGTTTTAAAGATAGAATGTTTCTTAGTCTAATAAATATATAAATCAGCTTCCTAATCCTTTTAACCATAGTGTTTATTTGCACTTTCCACTTCAAATTACTATCAAGTATAACGCCAAGGTATTTAACATTATCTGTCCTTTCAATCGTCGAGCACACCTGGGGGCAAGAAGTGGTATGATTAATATTGTCTCTCTGATTATGGATAGTGATTTGAAAATTAATTGGAGGTCACACTTGTTTATGTAAAAGGGCATAAAGAAAGTCTTTTCGCTGTTTAGTGACAGCAAACCATCATCAAACCATCGCTTCAAACAATTAATATCTTCGTTGGCACTATTCCTCACATCATCCAATTTCAGTCCATTTATAATTAGGACAGTATCGTCAGCATAAGATATTATTTTACCGTTTAATTTTAAATTAAAAATTTCATTTACATATATAATGAACAACAGGGGACCTAGTACTGTGCCTTGGGGTATACTAAAATTTATTAATTCATTTTCACTTAAGATGTTGAGAATTTTCACTCTTTGGGTGCGACAAGTTATAGCTTTTTAGCCATAATAGAGTTTTTCCTTCTATTCCAATATATTTAAGCTTATCAAATAATTTTTCATGTGATATGCTATCAAAGGCTTTACGAAGATCAATAAAAATACCAATAGTTTTTTTTCTCTTTTATCTAAATTATTATTAATAATAGAAGTGATTTTTGCTATAGCATCGTCGGTACTTAGTCCTTGTACGAAACCAAATTGATTTTCATTGATAATTTTAAATTTATTTATGAAATCCGATATTCTTTTTTTAACAACTTTTTCGAAAATTTTTGCAATATTAGATACTAATGATATGGGACGATAATTATGAACGTTTTCCGGATCTCCTGATTTATAAATTGAGTTACAATGGTTTGCTTATATATTGAGGGAAAGTTCCACTTTGTAGGCTCATATTAATAATGTGAGCAATTGGTTTACTCACCAAATAGTTAACTTTCTTCAATATTTCCGAAGTAACGTTATCGTATCCCGGTGAGGATCCGCCTTTCAGATTCTTTATGATTTTTTCTATTTCCGATGGGTTAGTTGGTAGAAAATTCAACATTTTTTCATGTTTTGGAAGATTTTTTTTATATTTTGAGATGGGTGTATTGTTTTTTAAAATTTCATTGGCCAATTTTTCCCTACATTTACAAAATAAGTATTAAATATATTTGTAGACTCTTTAGTTTGATCCTGTACATTAATTTTGACGTCATTGTGTTTAATATTTTTTTATGTGATTAGTTTTTTTTTTTTTTTCAATTATTTCATTGATTATTTGCCATATCTGTTTGCTATTTTTATTGGTGTCGTTGATTCTTTTTTTGAAATAATCCTCTTTTATTATTTTTATTAAATGTGTTAATTTGTTTTTATATTTTTTTAAAATATTTTTTAAGGTTATCATCATGTGGATGTTTCTTAGTTAATTTAAATAATTTTTCTTTTTTCCGCGCTGCAATTACTAGCCCGTGAGTTATCCATGGCTTAATCTTACGGTGCTTGGAAATAAATATGTTTTTTATGTGTTTTTCAGTTTGTGACGCCTGAATATGATCTAGAAAGATTTTTTCAAACTTTACCGATGATAACTCCGTCTCTTCTGTTTCTAGTACGGGAGACCAGTCTTCGTGCAATAATCTTTCGTACAGAGTTTCTAAATTAATAACATTTTTTTTTGTTCTGATTATGATGTAACGGTGAAGTCGGTATCTTTTGTTCACTATTATATCTAAAAATACACGAATAGTGATCCGTTAAACACGTCTTCCAGACGATAGTGTCAATGTTGTCAATATCGTTAGAATTAGTCAAAATGTGATCTAAACAGGAAGGATTTTGTCCGTGTATTTCTCTAGTGTAATTGTTAATGCAACTTTTAAAATTTAGTTCAGCGATCATATTTAAGGTATTCTTCTTTATAAACGTCATTATAATTGTCCGCAATATTTATATTCATATCGCCGGCTACGACCGTCAATTTATTTCGCGAATTTCGTAATATATCATATAATTCATCTATAAAAATATTTACGTTTGCATTTTTGGGATCTATATATACCAATTATACGAAATATGTTGTTATTTTTTTTTAATATCTACTTGTAAACAGTTAGTGTAGGATAGTTTTATTTCTGTTGTATTTATTATTTCGTATTCATTGCTAATGAATATACTAACTCCGCTTGATTTATTGAAACGAATATTTGTTGCAAGATACTTGTATCCCGGTAGGTTGAAATTATTACTACTATCACTCAAATGAGTTTCTGTTAACACTATGCAAGCCGGGGACTTAATTAACGATTTTAATATTATTTGAAGTTCGTCGTAATTTTTATTAAGACTTCTTATATTTGTATGAAAAAGGGAAAAAAAATATTATTTTTTTTACATAAGATCGTATTACAATCAGTTGTAGATTCGCATATTTCTTCTGTAATGTTTATTGCTAGAATCAATTTCGTTAAGTAAAAATTTACTAGCCATAATGATTTAATAGAATGAAATGTTACTTCTAATACTTCTATTAATAATAGAATAAAAATATAATAGAATCTAAAAATCTAAAAATATAAATTTATAAAAAAAGTATTGCAAAAATGGACAAAATTTTGTGAAACTTACTCATATTCAATGCGGTCTTCCGCAATTTTTTTCATTTTTAACCTAAAAGGACAGTTCACACTATTTGCTAGGTGCTCTGTTGGGTACTTAAAATCAAACTTTGTGTTTTGTGTTTTACAATTCAAACAAATTGGGGCGCTGTGTTTTTTTCATTGCAGTTCTTGAAATTATGTTTTTCTGCGCAGTGGCTGCAATTCCCAGGGTTGGCAATCTCCAGGCATCTTGCTGATGTATGTCCAAATTTTAGACAGTGATAACACTGTATAAGGGCATGGCAATCTTCCACTCTTACTCGTCGAAATCCTATGTTCAATTTTCCCCTTGAAATTATATATTTTCTCATCTCTCCACTTGTCTCAATAATGCAGTTTGTAGTTGTTTGGTTTTCTCTAGTTTAAATATTTTTTTTTAGGGTGATAGTGTTGTTTTCACATTTTTCCATTATTTCTTTAAGTCCCGAATTTTGGTTTTTTATAGAGTAAATCAATTCTTCTTCTTCAATATCCATGTCGAGTCCTTTAATAATAATATTAGGTTTTCTTTTTTTTAATTCTTCCGCATTTATTTCATTGTTTAAGTTTTTATTAATTTCTAATAATAGTTTAGTAGCATTTTCTTTTGTTTCGCAGGTTATAATAATGTTTCCCTTTGAAATTTTTTTTAATATTTGAAATACCTATTCCCATTTTGGAAACGTTAACACTTTGTTTAATTTTTTTTAGGAGTTCCTCTTGATTAATATTTGAGTTTTTGCTTTTTACGATGACTGAGTACTTTGGCTCTGGCTTTTCTTCTTTTCTTATTATCACTTTTTGTACTTCATGTGTATTTGTATTAACTTTAATTAAATTTTCGATTTTTGTTATTGTTTCTTCATTTTTTAAGTTATTTTTTTTTTGTAGTTGGGTAATCTCATTTATGTATTTTAAATTTTCTTTCCTGTAAATTTCTTCTAATAAGCTTAAATTTTGTTCAATTGTAACTTTTATTCTTGAATCTTTTATAGTACTTATTTTGTTAATTTCTATTTTGATTTTATCGATTATATCTTGAACGGTCCCGGCCATAATGTGTTAGGCCGGGGCGAGACGTACGTGTTTATTGATATGCAACTGTTCAGTCCGACTAACAGAACGACACTCAACACACCTAGGTACATTTTTATCTTTTTTTGTATTATATTTAGTATCCTTTTGTATGTTTTTTTGTTCCGTAACAAAATAATCAAATTACTTTTTATCAAATTCGACCGTCTAGTCTAAAGACTCCAGCACTCAGGCCAATACACCCACACTATGAAACTTGTGACGCAGATGTCTAGTGATGACATAGATGCCTAATGATGACGTATGAGTGACGTAGTATTTTTCAAGTATGGAACTATGGAATGTCACTGTTCTTTTTCAATGATTACGAGTGACTCAAAGTACCTACTACTACTCTCCCTTAACCGCACCCAACGGTGCGTAGGGCGCTGCATCTGTATGCCAAGTGCAGTAAATCTTGAAAATTTGTCATATTAAGGCAAGATGATCAGTCTTACGCTTCAGCCCCAGTCCAAGGAGGTATCACATATATTATTATGAAATATTTTTACACACACATCGTACGACCGATTCTAAACTGTGCTAATTAAAAAAACAGTCAACTTTTGGAAAATCGCAAGAAACGAGGAAGGCCGAGAAAGACATGGCGTGATAAAGTACCTACAACACGAGCTTGAAAGTGGACATGTGAAAAGTCGGAATAATCGGTGTACCTATGTGCATGAGAAGATGTATGAATGTGGAAGTAGCAAGAGAAGTATGCCAGGACGTGTTGCGGCGTTTTATCCTCTCTGCCAACCCTTCAGTGAAATGCCGTAATGCTTACTCAGTAATCATTTTGAAATCACAAAAATTTTATTTTAACATAACCGTGAATGACATCTTTTGATCGATTTTAAAGACACAATATGATTAAATTGCTGTTTTGTATAGCACCATCTACCGATAGAAACGCAAAGCTTTTAAGCAGCCGAGGCGCAAACCGCTTTGAGCTTTAGGCTTCAGCCGCCAGAGGTGACGTCATCCAAAGCCGTGTTTTTAACGGGAAAAAAATATTAGTCATGGTAATTATTTCGTCGAAAAATACTTTTTAAAATGTAAACACGATATTGAAGTGCGTTTTAGGAATTCTGAAAACATGTCAACAACGAAGGAAGTTGATCAATAATATTGTTTTCCTCTACAGTGCTTATTTATATTATATTATTTCTGCAGTTCAGAGTGGAGTTCTGGTACCCAACCCTTATGTATTGGCGAAGTATGGAGTTGGAAAAAGAAGGACGAAAGTAGACTGCATGCAGTTGAAATGCGATCTATTTGTGGTAAGACTATGTATGATAGGTGTACAAATGCCCAAATTAGAGCAGAGTGCAAGGCTGAGATAAGCATTATCCACAAAATTACGGTCTCTTACGATGGTTCGGTCATGTGGAGCCAATGGATGATGAAAGAACGGCTAAAATAATATATGATGCGACTGTGCCTGGATGTAGAAGTCGATGGCGGCCGAATAAGACATGGCATGATCAAGTAAAACAAGTGGGCACGTGAGAAGTCGGAATAATCGACGTGCGTGCATGAGAAGACGTACGAATGTGGAGGAAGCGAGAGAAGTATGCCAGGACAGAGTGGTGTGGCGTTCTATCTCTGCCTACCCCTTCGGATAATGGTCGTTAGTTTATTTATTTATATTTTAATGTTGTGTACACAGTGCTATGTTTGGTACAATGAACTAAGATCAATTTAAGGTAACATATACAACATAACACCAATTACGTGGACAACACAATGTACAAGACTAATTTCTGAAGACGTGAAGTGAGCAAACAGTGGTTATGTTATGTCATGTGTATGGGTGTTTGTTGTATGTGTGCGGAGTGTGGTGTATGTTTTGGGAAATCTGAATATTTAAACGCAGGATACGATAAGTAAAGGGAAAGAGGACACCGCCGTCCTGGCAGACCGTCGATGACCATCCTACGGATGTATTCGGCGGAGCTGATGGATGGCGAGAGAGCTAGTTGGTTAGCAAAGGCAAGGGCGTTTTGGAAGTACGAGTGGAGAGGATTTAGAAGGGAGGGGATATGGGGAGGGAAATCAATTTATTAATTAATAAGTGACTGAAAATCTAGGAAGGGAAATTCTTGTCCAGTACTTAGAAAACAATTTGGCGCCGGCGAAAACAGTGTAGGCATTTCACTATAATCGCACAAAACTTGAATCACTGTTTTATTTTCATTTTAAAATATATTTTTCCTCAAATCCACATCCGAAGATGATAAGAATCAATTTGTACAGTACGCGTCACATCGTGAGTTCTAGACACTCGGTAATATCTCGGCGAATCTCATCCATCGCTTAGCTCAGTGGAAAAAGAAGCTGACCGGCAATTAGAAGGACCCAAGTTCAAATCCTGGAGTAAAGCCCGCTATATATGGGACAGTTTACTACACAGTTTTCTGTGCAGTCTGAAAACGGTCCCGTATAAAGCTAAAAAAAACTGCATGAAAAACTGTGTGCTAGTGTCGGATTTAAGCTGACATGACAGTCAATGTTTTTTATGTAAACGTTTAAGTAGACATTGGTTTATTGCATGCTTTTAAATACGTATAAAACCAATAACATATTTACATTATTAGCTAAATATACAATTTCCTGAGAGCAAACATACGATAATAACTTACAATCGCGTTTCAAAAATACACATATTTAGCGTGTCTTTTGACAGACTGCACAGTTTTCTGAACAAGAAACTGTCCCATATAAAGCGGGCATAACCATTATTTTTTAAAGCGATTTGAGGGGTGCACATTTTAATTGTGATTTTAAATTTATAATCCTTGAACTTCTTCTTCTTCTTTTACCACGTTCGCTCCTATGTGAAGCATATGGACATCACTCCACTGCTAAAGAAACTGCACTGGCTGCGCTTTCCACAAAGGGTAGAATACAAACTCTGTTGGCTAATGTACAAAGCCATGCATCATGCCGCTCCAGACTATTTAAAAGAGCTTTGCATTCCAGATAAACTAGCTGAAAGACGTCTCACACTTCGATCAGCTACATCTACAGCTATAGGCAGGGTTTTAGTACCGATCCGTAATCAGCGCACAAAATTCGGAGAGCGCGCTTTTGCGGTTGCGGGCCCTGAGGCTTGGAATGCTCTCCCACCAGAAGTGCGCAACTGCAAGAATGAAATGATGTTTCGAAATATGCTGTTCTCTAAATATATTGGTTAATTTGATAATGGTATTTTTCTACTCAGAAATTGAGTTTTCACTCACATTAAATTTCCCGAGCCGTTAAATTCAATATTTGAAGCGCCCTTGAGGTATATTTATACGAAAACGGCGCTATATAAATTATCCATAATAATAATAATAATCACAAACAGCATCACTAGATGATTCCAGGAAACCCTATCGCCAGCGAGCATTCTCGCCTCCTCCCACGTCAGGCCCGCGTCCATCAGCTCCGCCGAGTACATCCGTAAGATGGTCATCGAAAAAACTTACTGAATAATAATTCGCACCGTGAATTCTAAACGGTACTAACTCAAAAGTCAACTTTTGGGAAACTATTATTTTATAACTGAGATAAGCATTATCGACAAAATTAAGAGAGGGCTTTTACGATGGTTCGGTCGTGTGGAGCGAATGAGTGATGAAAGAACGGCTAAAAGTAGTTTAAATGCAAGCGTGCCTGGATGTGGAAGCCGCCGAAGGCCGAGAAAGACATGACATGACCAAGTACGACAAGCACTTGAAAGTGGACATGTGAAAAGTCGGAATAATCGGCGTATGTGCATGAGAAGATGTATGAATGTAGAGGAAGCAAGAGAAGTATGTCAGGACAGAGTGGTGTGGCGTTCTATCCTCTCTGCCTACCCCTACGGAGAAATGGCGTGACGGTTAGTTGGTTTAATTTTTAAGTTAAATTTTCCTAATTTTCTTTTTTTTTTTTTTTAAATGAACACAAAGTTGGATACATAGTGTAAAGGTAGAATCATTTTACTATGACCATAACAATAAAATAATCTGTCATTTTTTATTTTATATTTTAGAATTACTTCCCTTCTTCTTCTTCTTGTATAAATATATTGAATATCTTGTATTTTATTAGTTATTTTTTTCTCTTTTGCCTCGTGCATGCTGCAATTTGAAAGAGTGTGAACTCATTCACATTGACTTTCACAGTATACCCACAAACAGGCTATGCCTTGGTGGGATTTTTTGTTATTTTTCTAATGTATATGTAATCAAAAAAAATTCTTTTGAAAAAAAATAATATATGTAAGTATACAATATTTTTTTTTTTTTCATAAAAATTGCGCTACATAAGTTAGCCGATTATTATGATTAAACCGTACAGTTTTACTACGCCGTTAAGTCTATACATAACAAAACAAAGAAAATATTAAATCCTGGCAACGTCACATCAGCAGCTAAAGAAGAAAGCACAACGCGACGTTAGTAGTTAGTATGTAATATAATATATTTTTGTTAGCGTCGCAGAATGAAGTAAAAATAAAATATAAATTTGCGCCGCCCGACCTTGATCGTGATGCCACCGCACTGTCAGGAATAGTGACGGGGGGAATGGATGTCAAACTGTGTGCCGTGAAAATTCTGATGACGTAATCACTTAAGAGAATGTCTACCGATGATTTAATGCCCGCTTTATATGGGACAGTTTCTTGTTCAGAAAACTACACAGTTTCTTGTTCAGAAAACTGTGCAGTCTGTCAAACTTCTGTCAAAAGACACGCTAAATATGTGTATTTTTGAAACGCGATTGTAAGTTATTATCGCATGTTTGCTCTCAGGAAATTGTATATTTAGCTAATAATGTAAATATGTTATTGGTTTTTTACGTATTTAAAAGCATACAATAAACCAATGTCTACTTAAACGTTTACATAAAAAACTTTTTTTTTTTTTTTTTTTGAAAAAAAGAAATCTATGCAATCTTATGATATTTGCAAATATTTCAATTTGTAAATACTATTTTCAATAAAACCTAAGCGGCTTGTGCTTGAAAATAGGAATCGAGTCGTGTCGAAGTGGGGATTCGAACCGACGATCTCTGGACTCAGAGACCGCGACGCTACCCACTGGGCCACCACCCGTTCGGTCACATTGACTGTCATGTCAGCTTAAATCTGACACTAGCACACAGTTTTTCAAGCAGTTTTAGCTTTATACGGGACCGTTTTCAGACACAGAAAACTGTGTAGTAAACTGTCCCATATATAGCGGGCTTAAGTCTAATGTTTGTTCATAAATACAAGGATTTGTTCCTAAAAAATAGCGACAAGCATGATAGGAACACGCGAAATAAAAACAAATTAGCAGATACTATAAGCCGGCTGCAAAGGGTCAGTAAGTCGTTTAGAGGGCAATGTACACGCTTGTATAACAGGGTGCCAGAAAGCATTCAATCATTATGTATCAAAAAAAAAAAAAAATATTTAAAAAAAAATTATGTCTGAAGGCCTATTTATTACCAGATAGGTGACTATTTTGAAGATCCAAATCCCTGTAGCTCGATCACAGATCACTATCGACGCGGTAATAAGCGACGTGATAACGATTTCTTACCATGGATGTTTAACGTTTTCGCTCGCACAATGGAACACGCGTTAAAAGTTATCGATCGGGATTATTAAACGAGCGCATCAAGTCGCGAGCCATTTCCGAGATATATCTTCTTCGCGCACATATCTTCTTTCGATCTTTCTCGAGTGCCGTATTGCATTTAGCCGGCGTTCGGCAAGCCAAATATTGAGAAAAGCAGTCGACATAATAAACAATCCGACACGCGCGTTGACTTTCTTGATTTGACGTTTGGCCGCGATATTTATTATCATCTATGGTGCTCGGCAACGCGAACGTGGTATGAACGTAAGTTCATTGTGATCGGTCAAATGGTTAGCGTTAGCGCGTGGTTAGCACGTTTTTAACTACGTCGATAGTTATCTGTGATTGAGCTCCAGGGTAATTAATCCCGGTGGCCCACATCGTTCTCAAAACTCAACAAGCAAGCATTCTTAGCTTTCCGAAACATTATCTCGAAATTTTCGATCTTCGATGAGGAAATCCACTGCCACCGGAATTGAATTTAAAAATGCTTTCGTGTAGACGCGAATATTTAAAAATGTTGAAGTCGGATTAAATATCTCAATAATTTACCCAAAAATAAATAAAAAATGTTGAAAATAGCATTCATTTCAAAATCTTAAACAATGACGTCACTCCTTGTATCCTAAGTGTAGTGTTTCCGGTTTCCGTTTTTAAACCCCCGTAGCCGCGTTCCATGGCATTTTAATATGGAATACAATCTACATACAAGCTTCTATTGCAAAAAAATATGGCCGCCATTCAGTCTCCCTAGAACAGCTGTTAATAGTATATGACAGTTGAGTCGACGGTATATTTTATCTGTGCTTCCCGCGTCAGTTTGCATAGATTTTTGACAGTTTTGTTACTGGCTGGAGAAATACCATGGCCTTAAACAACCCGTTTTATGACGTCACACCTGCAAAAATGACGCAGTTAGTACATAGTGGTATTTAGCGCGGTATTTGAAAATGTGAAACTTTGAAAAATCGTATCTTCATCAATAACTTATAAAAAAATACATATTAAATATATTATTTTTGTTTAGTTAAATAGTAAGTTTATAGAAAAAAATTACTTTAGAAAACAGAGGATTCCCTCATTCTGCAGACAGTTTGAGAAGGGGTGCCGCGCCGCCTGTTCGGGTGATATATGGATGGGTGATTTTTTCTCTAGTATTATTTCGGGAACAGTGGCGTAGGTCAGTTACCCGGAGGGTGATTCAATGTCAGGGCATCTGACGGCTAATTACAGACACCCACCTGAATTCTAGACCGAACATCGCTCAATCGTTTTGGATAGTCGTGAAATGTAATTTCGGGTGTAATTTCGAGGTAATTTTCAGAGGTAATTTCGAGCAGCTTGCGCTGTTCGTGGATGCCTGGGTGCAGAGATGGGATATTCTCAGGGGTGAAAAAATTAAGTAAAATGGAGCCTGAATACCAGGATTAAAAAGGTAGAAGTAGAGTCTGCATGAGTAGAACAATAGGTGGTGAAGGGACATGGACTGAACTGGCATTTGTGCACGTTTCGTTCCGTAAAAGGAAGTATATAGAACTTATAGATTGCTTAGTGGGGTAGTCCCCGGGGGGGACTTGGTGTGTACGTCCCGGGCTGTTTGTGTGTACGTGCGTGGAGGTCTCAAATTATATCCCATCCCTCAACTCAATTGTATTGTGTCTTTTGTAAGGATAGGATGGTCTTAATGATCGGGGTAGAAACTAACATCCCTACCACTGTAAATTTGGGCCGACTCTGGTTGGTTTGGATGATGGAAACAATGACAGTTAATACATAAGCCGAGACGGTGGTAGGGGTACAATGAAAGCATTTTTTTCGCGTACATAACGTAAATTCATCCGTATTTTTATCACATTAACAATCTTAAAATCGCGGTTTAGCTTGTTGAAAAAATCGGTAGAGTTGGCTGGACTGAAAAAAGACTCAACAGTCTTTAAAGCAGTCTAGGGAAAGGGTGGGGCTTTCATTGTAGTCGTGAAATGAGTCCTAGGCTGGAAGTCACACGTAAATTAAGTCTTTAGATGAAAATTATTATTGCAAAATGATTCCTAAGCTAAAAATCATGACTGTGGGACGAGTCCTAGACCTAGACTGAAAGCTACAATCGCGAGATGAGTCTAAGACTGAGTCATAATCGTGAAATGAGTCCTCATAACAATTTTCAAAAAATTATAGAAAAAAAAATCAACTTCGTACTCAATTTTCTCGAAAACTATGGGTCAAATCAAATAAATTAATTCTACAAAAAGACAAGTAAAACCAGTGCTTGAAAGCGGGCATGTAAGAAGTCGGAATATTCGACGTGCGTGCATGAGAAGATGTATGAATGTGGAGGAAGCAAGAGAAGTGTGCCAGGACAGAGTGGTGTGGCGTTCTATCCTCTCTGCCTACCCCTACGGAGAAATGGCGCGATGGTTAGTTAGTTGGTTGGTCATATTCTAGTGTATTAATCTTGTAAATAAATAATGTCTTTTACGATGGTCCGGTCATGTGGAGCGAATGGATGACGAAAGAACGGCTAAAAAATTATACGATGCGACTGTGCCTGGACGTAGAAATGCCGAGAAAGACATGGCGTGATCAAGTAAAACAAGTGGGCATGTGAGAAGCCGGAATAATCGACGTGCGTGCATGAGAAGATGTAGTATGAATGTGGAGGAAGCAAGAGAAGGATGCCAGGACAGAGTGGTGTGGCGTTCTATCCTCTCTGCCTACCCCTACGGAGAAATGGCGTGATGATTAGTTAGTTGGTTGGTCATATCCTAGTGTATTAATCTTGTAAATAAATCATGTCTTTTACGATGGTTCGGTCATGTGGAGCGAATGGATGACGAAAGAACGGCTAAAAAATTATACGATGCGACTGTGCCTGGACGTAGAAATGCCGAGAAAGACATGGCGTGATCAAGTAAAACAAGTGGGCATGTGAGAAGCCGGAATAATCGACGTGCGTGCATGAGAAGATGTAGTATGAATGTGGAGGAAGCAAGAGAGAAGGATGCCAGGACAGATTGGTGTGGCGTTCTATCCTCTCTGCCTAGTGGCGTGATGGTTAGTTAGTTAGTTACAAAATATGTGACTAGGATTCACTGGTTTCTTGTACATCGAGTTTTGTTACACCCTGTATATTTAAGTAGATTTATTTGGTGGATAATGACGTATTAGACTAGAGTAGATGGTCGTGGGCGGCGACTTTGACAAACACGTTGAACTCTCCCATAGGACGTCGCGTCCCCTGAGCGGTGTAAACATAGTTTCGTTGCCCCGAAAGATAGAAAACCCGACGCCCTAATAGACACCGCGAGGACGCGATGGGCACGATCCATAACTTCTATACAAAATATATTAATTCAATATTACATACTATTTTTGATTCAATGCACACAAACATCGAGACCGCTTTTAATAGAGACGTTCATCAGCACAACACCCGTTCACGCAACAAAATACATTTAGAACCAGCAAATACAACCAAATTCGGTACAAGATCCCTAAAATACATAGCATTTTCCCAATTTAATTTGTTACCTGACATGTTTAAGATCCCTGTATATAACTATCGAAACAGGACCTCTGATTTGAAAAAATATTATTTAAATAAGTATTTTTGAATGATACCTTTTCTACTTGCGTCGATATAATATATGGTTTTGCTGTTACTGTTATAATTCACTTTATTGTTTCTTTAGGTTTTATGTTTTCATTGGATTGGTTCTGTTTTTTGTATATATTGTGTTTATTTTGTGATCTAAGTGATGTCAGTGCGTATTAGAATAAAATGAATATGTGTTTTTTATTTGTCCCTAAATGAGTTTATTGTTTAAACTCCTAGGGAGCATTAGATTGAAAAAGAAAAAGAATTCTTTATTTTATTTTTCCTATATACTGTTATTTTTATAAATTAAAAAAAAGAAGTCATAAAATAGCGTGACTGACGGAGAGTCCCCAAGGACTCTATAACAGTCGCGGGTGGAGGTGGGACGATCCCTCAGTGTCACGTAGCGTTAGTGTCAAAAACCATTGTATATTGTTAGTAAAACAGCTTGCCATATCAATATTATTTTACGAGAATCAAGAAGAAAAAATATTAAACTGGATAGGTTGAAGAAAGATTCTGCAATTATTTCGATTTAAAAATATGTAATTTAGTCAATTGAATAAGGTATGTGATGAGTACCTATCCTGTACATACATTGATTATCTAGGTATTATAGTTTTTATTTTTCTAAATTTTAATTTCTAAAAAATGTCTTCCCGCTCTTCTCTATGGCTGCGAGTCGTGGCACCTAACGGAGAATAGGTATCTTAGAATAATTTTAGGTGTGCGGTGGTTTGACTTTGTAAGGAACACAGAGGTGAGGCAACGGACACATGACCAAACCATTGTAAAAGGGCTTTCTTAATTTAGTGGATAACGCTTATCTCAGCCTTGCACTCTGCTCTAATTTCGACATTTGTGTTATTTTTTTCGTGTCTCTGTAAAAATTTCGTGTAAGCATAATGTTTACAATGGATTGATTGATATGGCATTTATTTTGTAGAACTCCATGATATCTTATGTTAAAATCAAAAAACGATTTTTTTGGTTCTACGTGATTTTATTATCAAGTTTATTACAGTTTGATAATGCCCTTACAAGGCGAATCAATTGTCACTTACTTGATAATAAAATCACGTAGAACCAAAAAAATCGTTTTTTGATTTTAACATAAGAGTTTATAATGGACTTAGTCCGTAAATAAATAAATAAATAACAGTGTATAAACAGTATCTACTTATATTTGACTAGGTCACTGCTCCAAGGCGAGCCTCATATCATATCGGATGGCCAAATTCGGAACATTGACTAAGGTCTGGGTACCTATATGAATATAGCAACAGGCCCCGCATGACATGTGGTCGGGCCCTATTTGGGAACGGACCTAAATCCAACACTGTTCGTCAACAGTGAATCAGATGGTAAAAATATCACATCTTAAGTATATTTAAGGTTCAAAAATGCATGAGTTTAAATATAATGCTTATAGACTAACTAGACTTATAGGCAGAGACAATCAGACCAGCGAGGTGGATAGGAGGATAAATCTCTCTTGGGTGGCTTTTGGAAAGCTAAATTCCACATTCCGAAGCTCCATTCCCAACTCACTCAAGACTCGAGTGTTCAACCAATGCATTCTGCCCGTCCTTACTTATGGCGCGGAAACAATGACTCTGACCAAGCAATCCTCCCATAAGTTGCAAGTTGCACAGAGGAGCATGGAGAGGATTATGCTTGGAATAACATTAAGAGACCGAAAAAGGAACGATTGGATCCGACGCCAGACAAAGGTTTGCGACGTGGTGCAGCGAATTGCTTGGTTGAAGTGGAAATGGGCCGGTCACATAGCCAGAATGACGGACGACAGGTGGACGAAACGCGTTCTGGTGTGGGAGACCGAGGAACCAGAGGCCTCAAGGATGAGATGGGTGGACGACATCAGGAAGTCTGCTGGAAGACAGTGGATGGGGACGACGCAGGATCGGGAGGAGTGGAGACGGCAGGGGGAGGCCTATGTCCAGCAGTGGACCTCAACGGGCTGAGATGACATAGACTAACTAACCATCACGCCACTTCTTCGAAGGGGTGGACAGAGAGGATAGAAAGCCATACCACTCTGTCCTGGCATACTTCTCTGGGTTCCTCCGCATTTATACACCTTCTCGTGCACGCACGTCGATTATTCCGACTTCTCACATGCCCACTTCAAGCACTTGTTTTACTTGATCATGCGATGTCTTTCCAGGCATATAAGTATATTCTTTTAACCGTTCTTTCATCATCCATTCGCTCTTCATGACCGAACCATCGTAAGATTCTACATTTTGTCGATAATGCTCATTCTGCTATAATTTCGACATTATTAGTGCACCTATTATGCATAGTTTTACCTAGAAAGATCGCATTTCAACTGCATACAATCTACTTTCGTCCTTCTTCTTCATGTATTAAAAGTATTAAAATCTACTTTTAATTGTTGTCAACTAAGAAATTTAATTAGTATACGAGTGCCTGGTCGAGTTACCCGCAGTAATGCACTGTTTTACTGTGGCCAATCATCGACCAACTACAGTGCTAACTCACCGATACGAAGAATGCACGCACTGGCTAACAAGTATACTAACAATATTGATGTTTTCAACACAAATCTAGTGCATTTTAGGGAACAGTGTCTGGATGCCATCTCTGGCGGTAATGAATAGCTACCTACTGTGTAGTCATTTAAAAATGTCTATGTAAAAGCCTTATGGGCGTAAAAACAATCAAATAAACAATAAAGTATAATATAAGGGTTGGTACCAGAACTCCATTATGAACTGCCAATTTAGCCTCTTAATAAGCACTAATTAGCTACGACCGAGTGCATTTGTGAAAACTACCCTAAAGGACATTTTCCAAACCAAAATTTGAAGAAGCACACAACGTTTGATCCCCTATAAGTTAAAAATTACAACAACATTTTGAACGTATACAAATACTTGTAGACAAATTACTGGATTATACCCATGCTGGGCTGATATCAGAGTTCAAAATGTTGTTAAAAATATTTACTGGTAAAAATTTAAAGCTAACAAAATTGGAGAGACATCTTCAGGCGTCTTCTAGTAAGTAATAACGCTCGATAGTGCCTTACCTACACCAATAAAGATAGATTGCCAAAAATGCTTAACCATCTTCTCAACAAATGTCACTAGAGAAAAAAAATATTAAAAACTGTCGAAAAAACCAACTTATTAAATGTGGATACTTCTGTACAAACTCAACATATGTAGAAGTTATATGGTTGTCAGATGATGGGCGGAATGGGGAATGTTGTAGTACATTAAGTGGCCACTTAACCCAGCCAATTACAGGTCATAAGCCCTGTAAACGCCTAGATAACCCACATTCGTTTCGTTGGATATCAATAATATCTAAAAATTACAAATTAATAAAAAGGTTCATACCTCTTGTGTCAGTTCGTCTCCGCTATACAATCCCTCGTCCCTTTCTGATTTGATGTCTCTGACCGAAGTTTCATTGGA
>JAGVSP010003500.1:0-36496 GCA_022494985.1 Micrasema minimum | reverse complement strand
AATTCACACCACCCACAATCAGAGTCCGTAAGACAGTGAAGACAATTTTCATATTGATTACAAGTGCCGTTAGAATATGGTTCCAAGTATTCAAAGGTAAACACCTAAAATAAAATATTAAAAAACAGTTATATAATGGAATGGAATCAATCGTAAAAACAATACGTACTAATAGTAAACATAAGCTAACTCAGTAATGTTAAGGAATGTAGTAATAACCTTGGCATTTTCGTGACTTTTGTTGTGCTGTAATTCCATTTTGCTCTGCAGATGGGAGCTGAAAGGGCCGCTGGCGAGAGCCTTGTGGGCGTGGAAGTCCACGGGCAGGCGGCCGGGCTGCAGGGGTGGCCAGGCGGCGGGGGGCGCAGGCAGATATGTCGGCCGTGAGGTTGGCGACCAGCGTACTCCCCAGGCGCAGCTGCGCGCGTGCGTGGCCGGCGCACACGCGCAGCAGCTCGCCCGCCCCCTCCCACGCGGCGGGCGCGCGCAGGAAGCCACGCAGGCGCGCCGCCATCTCCCCCTCCGGCTCCCCGCGCCCGCCCCCCGCCGCGTTGAAGTCCACCGTGGTGGCGTTGATGATGGCTACGTAGTCCGGCCGGCTCCAATCTGCCGGGTGCTGGTACTTGATGAAGGTGAGGCCGGGCCGTCGGTCCAGGGAGCGGCACTGCTCCACTCCGGTGACTTCAGTGCCCGTCTCTCCCCACCAGCCAGGGGACTGGGATGGAGTGTCTTCCCCACAAACTCCGTAATTATCTAAAATATAAAGTTAGATAATAAACTATTACATATATGTGCTAAAGAGAGTGCACAATTCATCACTATTAGTTGATTATCACAATTTATTACCTGAGTGCATTGAGCTGAACTCAGGTAAACATTTAAAAAAAAACTTTTGGTTGTCTGTAAAGTCGGTTTACGGACGATAATTTTACGTGATAACGTCATAAGAAAACATTGATGAAAAATAGCATACTTTTATGAATTGAATTGAATTATTATTACTGAATTATCATTATTTTGTATAATACAAAGCAGGAGTTAATTGAAAATATTTTTTTTTCCATATTTTTTTTTTTTTTTTTTTTTTTCTTCTTGTGTGCTGCTGCTGTCTCCCTTCTATTCGGACGCATCGGCCGATATGGAGTGGAAGAGAGGTAGATGCGTCACAAACCGAACGCTTAGGCCGATCGTGCCTCTGTATCGCTTGTTCCGCGCTCTCGCTTGCACACTCGGCTCAGGCGGAACGTGACAATGAGTCATGCTTTTTCGTGTGTGCAGCCAGCGTTCATCGATTTATTAGACGTTATCACGTCAATTTTTTTTTTATGAACCTATGTATGAGGCCATGAGTAGCCAAAAATACCCAATACTGTTTATTTAATATATCTTTCAACAGAAGATACAGCGTTCTATTGGATGCAGATGAGCAAATAGAGAAATATCACTCACCATCTTTATGATGACAGCGTGCATTCTGCACACACCAGGTACAGTGGTGCAGGCCAAGCTTGGTGCTCACCGAGGGCAGGCGAGCCCCCGAGGGGGCCGGTCCCCCCAGGGCCAGGCAGGAGTGGCAGTCCCCTAGGGCGGGGCACACGCCCCCGCACCGCACAGACTGCAGGTTGGTGGTGCAGTTGGACCCCACTGTGCGGCCATAGCACACCTGAAATGAAAGAATCAATTAATTTGTACTACAACTTTACCCTTATCCACTCAAAGTGGTATTAATGCATCAAGAGCAGTGAATCTTGATAATTTGTTAGATTAAGCATGTGTTACATGTCCGCTTCGTGGTGTGTGGTGGACAGCGCATTGGGCTATCAATTAATTCATAGGTCAACGCAATTACTTTGAGTAATAGTTTTAGTAAAATATCAGTTCATATAGGCTGCTAAAATAATAATTACTCATATTAATCACATTTAATCCCAATAATAGGTAAAATATTACGGTTTCTACCTGGACTGATCAGATAAAGACAGCGAGCTTTTTAGAGACTGGCCATATCAAAAGGTCTTACAGACACAAAGGCGGGAATCACCAATATACTACATGCAGGTTGATACAAGCGTTTATCAACGATTTTTTATAATGTTAAATATTTTGATTGATACAACGTCTCTTATACTGAGAAACATTGGCGATCCCTGTCAAGAAAAGGGTTCTTAGTTGGTATTTACAGGAGCTTACTCACTTCATCAGCAGAACACCACCCGCATTCCGGATCAGCTAGACACTCTGCGTGGGAGCGGTGGCGAGGACACGCCGCTTCAGGGTCTCCCACCCCCACTCCTCCCAGCCAACCAGGCACCACAAATGCCAACAAGTCTCCTGCATGCACCAATGACAATGGTGTTCAAAGATATTTCAAAGAAGTGGAAAAATACATCTATTTTACTGGTAGGTAGTTTTCTTTTAGGATTTTTTATAAACGTGGATGGGACATGTTCGTCATTCTGGAGAAGCCTGAGCAATTATTATAACCTTGTACGCATCTCAACCTGTTGGGGTTAGACCTCTGGGTAGGCCAAGACAGCATTGCATGGACAATGTGTTGGCTGATCTGGGTGAAAGGGATCGCTGAGAATAGAAAACTCAAGATCGAATAAAGTGGAAAGTTATGCATAAGATACGTTTAGTGTGTTTTAACCTTTACAGGAAAAACATTGTGCAAATTAAAAAATATTTCAATTATGAGCATGAAATTAGTCAAGGAAACTGACGTTACCATTGACATTCCCGTGGTAGCCCCCTGCCAGCAGCAGGGTGGAGGGGGGCCGCAGGGCGGCGGCGTGCGCAAACACCCCCTGCCCCTTGGGGTATTCGCCCCCCGCGCCCCCACCACCCCCCAGCACCTCCCCGCTGGTCCACGCGTGGCAGCCCAGGTGGTACAGGTACATCTGGTTGTCGTAGCAAATCTCCTCCTTGTTGTGCCGGTGTGAGTACCCTCCGAACACGACCAAATAGTTACCTGGAATGTACGTCACAGCTTAGAATACGCTATAGGATGATACTAATACATATAACAATCCGTTGTACAAGGGAGTTAAGATGTTCAATGAGTCGCTGAAAGAGATTAGGTAAGCTAGGTGTGTCGCATCATTTTGTCGGATGTTAATGGGTTTCATAAAACTCAGACATCCATATTGATTTACAAGTAATACTGTCAAATGTGAATTGTTAAAAGTAATTTCAAAGAAGTATTAGAAAAAAGCAAATTATTTATGTTCAAACTTTTAATTTTGTGCAACAATCAAACAAAACAATTCATTGAACAATCTTCGTCGCATTTCTAACAGTGTTACATATAATAAAACTGCCATTTCACAACCCTTCAAGGATTTTTAAGGAGTTCAAATTTACTTTTACACTCATTTAATTAGTTTCTTAGAGAAATTTTAACCCTTATATTCGAGTCTGTAAGGTTGTCATTACACACATCAGATATTGATTGATTGGTTTAAAAGCTGAAGGCTGATTGACAAATACCGGTCGATATCCATCGATCGACGGTAGTGTGATGCGGCTTTTTTAAGGAAATTATGTCATTATGAATCTGAAGTCAGCCAACGAAGTCCGCAGGTGTTGATAGTTTGCCCACACTAAATTCCCTCCTTTCTCCCGCGCTGCTGGACCCGCGCCGCTACCCCTCACCCCCATTTCACTTGGTTTTGAGTTAAATGTGGGAAAAATTCTCACTCACGCACTCGTACGCATACACTACCATATGTGTAATTATTCGCTCTCTGGCGGTGTCTACCATAGTATGAAATTCAGAAAATATCTATTTTGAGTATTATTTATACCTATAGTGTATGCTCTTAATCGTACCCACATTACATTGCTCTAGTTCTTTCACGTATGATTTGTTGGCATGAGATGAATTCTTATAAAATTACAAGCGTGATGTTCTTACCGATTATAGTAGCTGTATGAAAAGCTCTCTCTCTAGGAACATATGTATCTCGAAGGTGAGCTCGTGGATAGTGTAACTCGCTCCAATGTTTATTGTTAATATTAAACGCAAACATCTGATCAGAGAGCTTGGAAAATCTGAAATAAATCCATTATAAGCATGTTAATTCATTTATTTAATTGAAATGCCTGAATGCTTACATAACAGGGTAACCTATTTCATAAATTTTAGTGAGTGTCGTATATAGAACAAGAAAACTGGGACATTGATACCCATCGACTATCTTCCAAGCATATGAAAGCATATGATTGTGCATGCTCCCAGATATCAGCTTGTAGAAAAGCTTACTAATAATACTAATGGCCCATTATATACGATTGTGATAGTTTTAGTCAATAGTTTAAAAAATACATTGATTGATTTATTACCTTGCAACTCCGGCCACAACTCCTCCATAAATAATAATGGAATGTGAATAAGAATGGTATACAGCACTGTGAGCAACGACTCGGACATCTAGTTCCTTACCACCCCTAACTCTGACTTCTTCCCAAGACTCTGTCTCCCTTGTAGTCATCATAATACGAAACATTCTGGAAAAAAACACGTAAATTAAATAATAAAGGAATACACAGGGTGGGTAGGTACTTTACAACAATAACTAGTATTTAATTGTTTTAATATTGTTAGATAGTTAAGAGATAGCCTTTAATTGGATATTATTGTTAGTAATTAATATTGTTTATAACATTTTAGGTGTGTTCAAAAACTTGTACACAAATCTGGATATATTCCAAGACGGGAGTAGGTATATATTTCATTTTATATCCCTACAGAGGCCCTGTAAACGCTCGAATATCCATATTCCTGAATTTGAAAGAATTCTACCTTATCTCTGTAGGGGTATAAAATGAAATATTGTATACATTTAAAATTAGTGTATGTCTGTTGGCTGTCCATAAATGAATAAATAAATAAGCACATAATTAATACATGTTATTTTCTTAGTTAAGGCATCACTAATCAACATAAAGAAATACAATAATAAATCATATAAAAGTACATCATACAATAAATCATTATTATCACAATAATTGACAACATTATACCAAATCAAAAAAATACACAGCGTTTGCTATTTATAAAAATGACATGTTTTAAAACAACTGCAGATGTATCATTCTACTTAAATATTTGAAAAAATTATTTGATACCTGGATGAGAATTCTCCATCACTAGTACTGCCGCCAAACAGGTATAGTTCACTGCCAACTGCTGTTAGAGTTATGACGAGTAAGAGCTGGAGGAGTTAAGACAGAATTTTCTGACGAATTGACCATTTCTTTAATACAGCATCATAAAACCAAAGTTCATTGGACAAAAACTTCCATTGGCCAATTTTCCTCCATACAGAGCAAAGCCAGTTCCTATTTGACAAGCTGAATGGCCGTATCGGGGATCAGGTTTGTCTTTCTTAGTTTTGTTGAAGTATTCATAGTCAACTGTGGACATGTTGGAATAGCTGCCTTTAGGTCCTTCTTGTATATCTAAATGTGATCCGGGTGATCTGTTCCGCCTTACAAGGATGAATACAGAAATTGATTGAAAAATGTTCCTCTATTTAGACCCCATCTGTCTGAGCCGTCCTGGAAAGAAGTCATTTTAAAATTGAGTAAGTTCAGGTACATTTCTAAATTAATAAGCTAAATAACAAAAATTAATGTAAGTATTTTCATTTCTCTTTCTCATCTGATAAAGAGAAGTGTAATTTTCAATATTAATCAAATAAAAATAAATACTAATACTTTCAGACAATAAATACTGGTATGTGCTCATGACGGGCTTGCATCAATCATTAAATTACTTGAAATAAATGTAATAAAAATAGAAGAAATGTTATTTATAACTGATGTATACATAATATATCAATTTACTTAAATCAAGGTAACGCATGGCAAAAATCACTTTAATTGGTGTCAAGCCAAGCATTGCTAAGTGACTCGATGTTATTTACATTGAGTATGTATTTGCTTTACTATATTGCGTACAGCAGTCGTATGTGTATATTCTAATAAAATTCATACTCTTTACATAGGAAGATCTCATATACATGCAAAACTAAGCAGCACACAGTACATTGGCATTATCAACATTATTTCTGAAATAATTCATAATCACGGGATTTAGAGAATGCGGTCTACCTGTAATACTTCTTTCAGTAGTGACTGATCAAGTTCATTTGAGGGTAGTCCTTGAATCACTTTACCAAACTCATCCTCCCATTGACTTGTGGCAAACCTGGAATGTTTAACAATATTTGAGGCGCCGAAGGCCACAGGAACATAAAAGACATTTGAGATTTTGTAAAATGTTTATTTCTTAATGAAAGGGTGGTCATTTTTAATGGAAGGCATTTTACCGAGAGCCTTGCATTTATTGACATTTATTTACTCAGAGCATCATTTATTCATCAAACATTTATATTTACCAATCAGGCTTCAATAAACATTATATTTTCTACAGCAACCCTAAAATGCAGTAAAAGCTAAATACAATTTGGCTTAACTGTACCCAGAGGCCGTGGGGTTGTATATTATGTAGGAATATTGATAACATGGGCTCGTACTATAGTTGTTAAACCAACCGTGTTTTTGGGATTGCACAGCAAAATTTAAAATAAAATAGATAATAACAATTATTGACGGGACTAGTCAAAGTAATTATTTTTAACAACAACATTTTGAAATGAATACAAATACTTGTGGACAAATTACTGGATTATACCCATGCTGGGCTGATATCAGATATTATTGATATCTCAACAGAGACAGAGAAACTATGAAACGAATGTGGGTTATCTAGGCGTTTACAGGGCTTATGATAAAAATGCTTAACTATATTCTCAACAGATGTCACTATAGGGAAAGAATATTTAAAACATTAAAAAATCTGTCGACAACACAACTAGCATGTGGATTCTCCTGTAACAAACTCAACATATATACAAGTTTCAAAGGCAATGGGGAATGTTGTAATACATCAAGTGGCCACTTAACCCAGCCAATGACAGGTCATAAGCCCTGTAAACGCCTAGATAACCCACATTCGTTTCCAGAGTTTCTCTGTCTCTGTTGAGATATCAATAAAGTAATTATTGTTTTAATACAATTTATTGTTACTCAGATGGGTTTAGAGTACCTACCTGTATATTTGTAAAGAACCCAAAACATTGTTTAGATCATATCCACCAAACACATAGAGAGAATCAGTGTGGTTAATATATATAGCGGAGTGAGCAGCTCGCGGAGATAATCCGCCCCTTGAATGAGACAGCCAATGCCACTTGTTTCCATTGAAATCTGTAGAATTAAGTGAACACGCCACACCAAAAAACCTATAACAATAAACACTTTTAATATAACTTTAATCTTTGTATTATTAATTATATGAAAAATGTTATTATTTGTTTCTATGTGATTCTACAACAACATAACCTCCAAAATTAATTTTACACACTTGTCTTCTTTTGAGCATCAAAAATATTTTGCCAGATTGGCATAGCTCAGATCTACTACTGCTACTACATTCCCCTTCTGTACCTTATAGTACATAGTGCACTGAATTGGTACAGAAACTGTAGTGTATCTTGATATATTTTTTTACAAAAAGGAAGATTGTCAGAGCTAGTCAAAGATATCACATAACATGATATATTTTTATGTGAAAACTTACATTCAAATAAATATTAGTATGATGGTAATACTACTACCACTGCTAGATTGGCATAACTCGATTTTTTACTAAGGGGAAGTTGTGATAAAATCACAGATTATGTGATCATAAATATTTTATAGTATTCTCACCCTTTGGCACAATGGCAGCGCCCTTCTTGGCAGATTCCGTGTTTGGAGCACGACTGGGGGCAAAGCTCCACGCTGCAGTCGTTGCCCCCCCAGTCCCCCTCACACAGGCACGTATGCAGAGCACACGCCCCCTGTCGGAACAATATTGGGGCAGTTGTGAACGAAGAACTCCGCCTTGAATCCATCCAGGACATAATTTGTGTCGCTGTACAGTAATATGAGCATCTGAAACGAGGTAAAAATTAGCACAAACAACATCAATCATTTTATGGCTCTGCTGTACACCCATAAACAATCACTTTGATAACTATCACAGGAAAGCTTATATGTTAAGATTATGATAGAAAATATTACAGTTCTTTGTTGTATTCTAGTCTAGGTGAATTAGAATAGTTAGAAAAAAACATTTTATTAAATTTAGAATTGTCTAATTAATCAGTGCCTTTAAGTTAAGATACACATATAAATGTACATACACAAAGCACTGGAACAATGTACCCTTTTTAGACTTGGTAAAATAGATAAAATATTTTTAAGGAAACATAATATTGTAAAGTATAAACATACATAACCACTGGTAGCTGTTATTTGTTGAGGTTCTGTTTTCCCACTAAAGCTGCCTAGTAGAGGAGCACGGAAGGAGTTTCCGTCGTACACAAACACATAATCATATGAACATTCCGTTCCCATACTCCGGAACTTGAGTGTGATGAACTGGCTCGCATTCTGGGCTCTTATTAACCATTCACAGTGTGAGTCCTAAAAGAAAAACGTTAAAAACATAACCTTCAACAATTTAGTTTTTAATAAAGTGAATTGCCATTATGTTAACCCATTATAATTGTGCCGTGGAAACGATTTTAATGTACCCGCGATGATGTTTGAATGGATCCCAAATGGTCTTCCCAATAATATCAATTAAGTTAATTATTGATACAAAAAAAAAAAATAGTGGAACATACATTATTATTACTATTATTCATTGAAATTGTTGAATTATAATAATAATCCAATACATATGTAAATGTACAATGATAAACGATTATCAACAGAATTATAATGTTAAGGAGCATGAATGTGATCAAATAACTTAAGTGGATCATCACCTGAGTGTAGTTGGAGCCAGAGGGACCATCTGTTATTATACCTGAGGAGTCTGTTAACACTCTTCTAGATTTATCACAGGGGGCTGTGGTTACTGCTGCACATATAGCCAGCAACTAGGCACATCCATGTGCCAGCTATCAACCCAGCACTTCTCTTCCTTACTCTTGGATGAATCATGCTTCAAAACAACACATCAAACAATATTTTAAAATGAGAAATTCATAATTTTAGAAAACCAAACAGATGATAAACCAAACACACTTGATTTCATATGCTGGCCCAAGGCTATCAACTTCAATTTCTGGTCGGTCATGTGTCCTGACAAGGATTAACTCAGTATTGCATTAATCTTAAATTACTATATTTCAGTGTAAGGATTAAAGCTTTAAAAATACCGTCGGTAATAATAAATACTGTTTTAAAAGGTTTTATAATCCCAATAAGATAACTGTTCACTAAATACAATAATACAATACAATACAAAACACAAAAATAATAATTTTATTTCTTGTCTTGTTTGACATTACTGGCCATAGATAAAAAAAAAAATAGCTTGTGACTTGTGAAGCGGGTTGTGAGCTTGGGATTTTTTTTTTTTTAATGAAACCCATTAGGGTTGTCCCAAACAAAATTGTTGCTATAAAGTACTTGCCTCAAAGTTCAAATGTGGCCAAGAATAAATCGATGGGTAAAGAACACAAAAACGTACACACGACAAAATTAAAAATGTTGTAGACGATACAATTTTTTTTTCAGGTCTAACTTATTTCAAATTACGTAAATCATGGGATACATTAAAAATTCTTTCGTATTCTGGATTTTCTATATTTATATAAAAATCAATCTGATCATTATCACACAACCATATCTGTCCCTAGTACTCAGCTAGTAAATAGTAAAATATTTACATTGCTCCTGTGAAAAGTTGTACCTGGGTAAAATAGGCTAGTTGTTCCACATTCAGGTATACTAATCGGCACTTAAGAAAGCCAATGCTGATAGGGTGACCATATTGTGAAAATATAACATTTTTATATTTAACATTCGATTTTAAATTACGACGAGTGCAATCAAATAACGTTTTAAACAAAATAATTCGATTTATCCCTTTAAGAGGATAGCAGGCCACGTGACCAAACCCGCTTCTCCATACAATCGTATTACTCGATTTTCTCCCTGGAATTTAACATTAGAGCAATAATTTGTTCACACGTTTTAGATATCAACCAGATGCGTGTTTTTATTGTATTTTTTAAAAATATTTTATAAGGATATACATGTATAAAGGAGATAAATGAGTTTTTTTAAAAAATAAGACGATATGACGAGCATATGGAATCCACAAACTGCTTCCAAGCCAAGCGATCAGCCGCGTATTCCCGCGCATCCTCCCAAGTCAGGTCCACGTCCTTCAGCTCTGACGAAAACTACCGACGGATTGTCAACAGTGGGCATCCAGGACGCTGAGAACCTGATGCAATGTAAAAATCTGCAATTACTCTATATATATATATATGTGCTCTAAGTGCTATAAAATATCTTTTACTCGTAATAAAAGTAAAATCCAATATAGTTATATGATAAATAATAGCATAAATTAAAGAAGTAAAACGTGATACGTGACTTAGAATTCTTTTAGATTCAAAATTAAATTATAACAGTCCACATAGAAACAATAGTTAACAAAGCTTACAAAATGATAGGATTTATTATGCGGTTGTGCAAATCATTTAAAAACATAAATACATTTAGAACACTGTTCACAACATACGTCCGCCCCCATCTTGAATACTGCACTACTATTTGGTCCCCCTATGTACAAATTTTATATATGATAGAATTGAAAACGTTAAAAAAAAAATTCTTTAAACAAGTTGAATATAAAATTTCATTTGCGTATCCCTAATTATTTAGACTCATTAAAGTTTTATAACCTTGAATCCCTTGCACTTAGAAGAAATATCAATGATCAGAGTTTGCTTTATAAAATTGTAAATAACAAATTTTCTCACCTGAATTAATTAATCTACTCTCTTTTTTCGTGTCCCTTCCAGACCAACTGGACTGCCTAAACTTTTTCACCTACCTAAAGTTAAAACAAATCACAGAAATAATTCTACAATTCCTCGAATTTGTAAGGCGTTTGATGATAAATTTAATAGCTTAGATATGTTTAATACCCCATATAACAAATATATATAAAGGAACTTAAAAACTTACAGACTTAAGATGACAAATATTTATTTACCTTATAAGTAGATTCTTTTAACTGTTTAAAGCTACCTGCGGATACATATAATTGGATGGCAGGCATGTTATTGTTAACTTATTTGTTTTGAATTATATTATGTTTTACCTGTACATCTGTTTGTATCCCGAATAAAATAAAATAAAATATATATATTTTTTCAATCAATATGATTCAATCTCTGCTTATTATTATATGTTTCTTAACATTAAATAAAAAAGTAACATGTAAAAGAATATCAGCATATTATAATGTATTTCTCGTCTAACAAACTTAATTCCATTTCAAATTCTGTTTCTCTTTTTTTATTGTATAATGATGATGGTGAACAGAAATGTTTTTAAACAACATTTTGAGTATGTCCAAATATTCCATATTCCTTCCAAATTCTCGTCTCTGTTGAGATGTCAAATTGTAATTATTAGCCCGTAATGGGTGAAATCACAGTTTTTGTCTACAAGTATTTGGACACACTCAAAAATGTTGTTTATAAAAATAGCTGGTAAAAGTTATAAGCATAACAAATTGAAGATTCATCTTCAGAGCGTTTCCTAGTAGGTGATATGATTCGGTAAGAATCTCACTTGCAATCATAAAGGTTTCTGCTAAAATGCTTAGCAAATTTTCTCAATTGATGACAGAGTGTTCATATGTGAAGCGTCGCGCCATTTTACTGTATATTGGCAGATATGGATATCAAATACTAGGTGAAATGGGGAATGTTGTGTAATACATCAAGTGGCTACTTAACCCAGCCAATGACAGGTTAAAGCCCTGTAAAACGCCTAAGAGATATACATATTACCTTCAATACTTCTCGTCTCTGTTGAGATGTCAAATTGTAAGAAATGTTTCTTTTTGACTATAAAAAAATGTTAAATGTGTAAGTACTAAGATTTTGTTTGAAAATAAATACACCATTAAAAATGTATTAAATTTATTATTCATTATTAAAGTCAACAATTTTGAAAAATATTTCTTATTTTAACATAAATGGGTTTACACAGTAATAAAAAAAATAAACGACATTAAAAGGTAAAAATAAAAATTTTCAAATAATATTTCACAGCAAGAAAAACGTTAGAATTTAAAAGACATCAAATTACAATATTATTAATCTGTATTAACAGCTTATGTTTTAACAAAAAATAAAAAAGTTTAAAAATAGATTTTATAACTACCTACCAAAAATATTAGTGATAGTGATAGGTCATGTGATAATAATATATTATTTGAATCATTATACAACGTTTAATATCCATAGCATTATTATCTGTAGCACCCAAGTCATGAAAATTATAAAATCTATAGTCACTCAAGAACAATCAATTTTTTTGGCAAAGTTGAAAGAAAAGATTAATTATAGACACAGGGAGGTAACCATTTTTCCAGAAACACTTCCCACAGACTTGACATGCATAGAATTGTTCATTACTATTAACAATTGCCTCAGAAAGAGTTTCTAACTGGATAAAAACTCCGTAGCCGGTTCAAACAATTTTCAACATAAATTTTTTCAGAGAGATAAAAACTAGATTCTGATGAAGAGGAGTTAAATCATCTTCTTCTTCATCGTCACTTAAAAAGTCCCCATAATAATCATTAGAGATAGAGCTGCTTGAAGCCATAGCACTTGTTTTAGTACAATCTTGCGATTTATTGGATGCTGTTGAAGGTAACACGGAAGAGTTTTTCGAAGAAATAAAATTGATTAACAATTTTCGCATTGTTTGCTGGGATATCAATGCAACTTCTTTACTGTTGCATGCCTGACATCTTCCAAACATTTGATTTGACAGTAAATGCACATTAAAGTACAAAATAATTTCTTAATTTGTTCTTTTTCTTAGATTTTTTTATTTTAGATTTTTCCGACTGAGCCATAACTTTGAAACAAATATCTTCAAAATTAAGATTAGCATTTGTACACAGTTTTTCTAAAACTGAATAGATATCTAATAATACATAGGCATCTAAAGCAGCATACTCTAATTGTGTATTCCGTAGTGGTCTATTTTCCCAATTTGAACACTGCTCATGTTTTTTTAAAGGCATCCCTAAACATTGTTCGGCAATAGAACTTAATCCTTCTCCCGTGTTTTGTTTTTTATAAGGCATTTGTATACCAGAGCCTAAAACGCTTTTCCATAAATTTAGTAACTCGAGATAACTAAGGCTTTTAAATTTCAGGCAACTTAAACCAGGAACAGATGTTCTAATTTCTCTAATATCATTTTCCAGTCCAAATCCTAACTTTATAACATTATTATTATCCAGAATGTTCTCAGCCAGAATAGCCCACAGACTGGCGTGCTTGAGATCATTTAGAGCTAGAGCATCGAAAAGGAAAACTTTTGATTTTGTGGAAATTTGAATCAAGGAGACGGTACTCTGTTTGGCTCCAAATGATGGTTTCCATTCAGAATCTAATCCAATAAGAGATTCTCCCGCCAATTCATTGTAAACAGCATATTTGAATGCTTCTGGAGTGTCGATAAAGATTATTTTGTCAGAAGTTAAAGACAGTTGGAGATATGCGATACTTTGTGATGTACTAGGGGATGGTGACCAACCATTATAATTATCAGCAGAATCATTTTGGAAGCCAAAAATGTTTTTACAGAATCAGGATATAATGATGGCGGAATATTGAAGTACTTGGCCCATTTGTAAGCTTCCTTAGGGTCATATTCATTCACTAAACTGATTAATTCATCAACCAATTCTGGTTTATCTTTTAAAGTATCAATAACTAGATCATCCCACGCATTGTCACTAATAACGTTTTCTTGGTACTTCTGATGAATTAAGAAACGTATTCCACCGATTGCACGATTCCTGCTGAGGTGTTCACAAGTGTTCAGGGAAACATTATAAGTGCTACACAGTCTAGAAATCAGCTTTCCTAAAGGTTTATGGTAGAGTTTCATCCAGTTTACATCAGGTACATCTTTGGTGGAGAGAAAATTATCAATTTTACTTCTGATGCTTGAATTTCTATCCAGTAAGTTATCTAGGAACTTGATTAACAAAACTGCTTGCTCAGGACAAGTTGATAAGTAATCGTCCACCACGTTAGATTTATCTTGAAGAACCAGTGGGACCAGTAAGTCTTCTATATTTATATAATTTTGTAGATTCAAGGCTACAATGCTTTGGTAAGCCAATTTATATTTATTGCTATCTAACATGCTCCGTACAAAAGGCAAATAGTTCTCTTTTTCTTCATCTATTCGATAAGTTTTGGCAACTAATTTTACAAAAGCAAAGTTTTTTTGTTCTTTGGCTATGTTAAAAGCTGTCAATTTCAAATTAGACGTCAACTGTACAGTAGCACCTTCTTTTTTATTGAACCATATATTCAATTGTTCAACAATTTGATAGGGTAACGTTGTAGGTTTACAATCGGTAAATGCTTGACAGTTGATAACCAGTATAAGGACGGATGTGAAGGGATCACCCGAAGATTCAAAATAGTTGTGAAGAAGGTTCACAAAATTTGCATTCTTTTTCCACAAGTTTCCAAGTTTTTCTGTAGATTCTGAAGCCAGATTTGAGTTTCGTCGTCGAGGCTAGAGTCAAAACCGAAGCCATTGGTTCTGAAAATTTCTTGCACAGAAGGAATCAACTTGATACATTGATTCTCAGAAGCCAGTGATTGTAAATCAATCGTCGCCGCTGGTGGAGTAGCATGGTGCCCTTGATTATTCAACTGATTTGCTTGTGATGCATTTCCTTCACGATTATGACTTGATGTCATTTCATGCTTTGCACTGAAAGCATGGTTCGATCCAGATTTACGGCCGGTCATGACTTTTTCAGCTCTATTTATCCAAATACAAGACTAATATAAACGTTTAATACACGTAAAAAAAACACTACAGGATAGATATGCTATTATTGCAAAGTAAAACATTGGACGTTTTTCTATCCAAAATCGTTATCTTTTTTTATTCAAATCAGAAATGATAAATGTGCAAAAATTACCAAACCAGAAATGACAATTGACAGAATGGACCAGAGATTAAATCAAATGTACTGAAATTGACAGAAAACAGAAATGTCAGAAATAATACCAAAAAGAGATGGAAGTTTGCGTTCATTTACGTAGAACAATCTAGTAGTTTTTACGAAAGTATTTGGAGCTTACGGGAGGGAACTCACTAAATTGTATTACGGACAAATTAAAAAAAATGTACCTTGCGTTTTTACGCTGTCCACTGACTTTAAACTCGTTTTTCGTGTTTAAAAATACCGTTTTTCATTAAACTAGTTACCTAATAGCAAAATATATTTAATTCACTTTGTAAGAAAAATAAAATATTATAATCTTTCAAAACTAATTGTAAATTTACAGGTGTATGAAAAAAGTACCTATGTTTTTTTTGTACTGGGAATGTCCGGTACAATTTTTAATACAAAATGCGCAATGGCTGAAATAGCAACACAGAGGTGTTTGTATTGTTGTTCCCTTTTTGTGTTATTGGGCCTCCTGGTCTAAAATAAAATAAATAAAAACTGATACTAAAAACTATTTTTAAAATGGCGGCGCGTGGAATCTGTGTAGTATATTACATATGAGTAAGTCTGACAAAAACGAATGAAATCGATTTTGTAGATAATTTTAATTTTTGTACAACTTTAGAAAATATATTTTTTTTTTAGAAATTGAACATGTACCTTGTCACACATATATAAATATTTACATATAATATGTAGAAGAGATGTTGGGTTTTAAAAACCCAGTCAAATTACGTTTTTTTGCCTTAACTAATTCGGATGTTTTTGATTCTTTTTTTATGTTGTTCAGTGACGTTCAGGGATGGTTGCATCAAAAGTCCGGATGAATAGGAGGTGAGCTTAAGTCAGGATTGAAAAAAAACTAGAAAAAAATGGGTCTTTTTTTTGTTTATTAAAAAAACTCAAAAACGCTTAACCCAACCAAAAAAAATTGTATGAAAAGGTAATAGAACACTAAATATTCTATAAAATTGGTTCCAAAATTTTTTTTAGTATCTCTTATAGTTTTCGAAATAATCTCATTTGAAAAATCACATATTTTACTGATTTTTTCCTGTCAACATCTTTTGCCTCGGAAACGGACCTCGTGAACCTACGTGAACCGTACCTCGCACGATAAAAATGCTCATAACTTCGGAAAATTGTATTATTATTTCGAATGAGATTATTTCGAATCACTATAAGAGATACTAAAAAAAATGAAAGTTCTGATTTTATAGAATTTTCAGTGTTTTTGAGTTTTTTGAAAAAACAAAAAAAAGACCCATTTTTTTCTAGTTTTTTTAAAATCCTGACTTAATCTCACCTCGAATTTCACCCGGACTTTTGATGCAACCTTCCCTGGACATCACTAAACAACATAAAAAAAGAATAAAAACATCCAAATTAGTTAAGGCAAACGCTTAGTTTAGTTGTAGTAATTAGACATCACTGGGCTATAACTTGTGTTTGTAAGCTTATTTATTTTTATAATGTTTTTCAAAATATAATAGAACCAACCAACCAAATGTAAGAACCAACCAGTAAGGACATAGAACATTTAAATTTGAACGCTATTGAACGCGTCATCTATGCATAGACATAAACGACATGAACAATAATCCGTGGACTAGAGTGGGTTAAAGCGTTAAATTCCAAAAACGGTTATAACTGATACGTTACCAGATTTTTTAACGACTACTGGTAAGCGTTACTATTAACGGCGTTTATGATTTCTGATAGTTGCTTCGAATTTGGTTATTTGGTAACGTTTAACCTATCACCATCTCTTTTCCACCGATTTATTATCATGTGTTAAAACGGGACGTAGGATAATAAATCACCAGTAACGGCAGTAACGCAAGCCTTATCCTTTTTCTTCGTGTTTATTTTTACAGTTTAAAACGAGACGAAGGATAATAAATAGTGCATCCTTTTTTTACTCACTATTTAGTCCGAGGGTTAGGTGAAACAGAAGCATAATAATGAATATAGTGAAAATCATGCAGTTAATACGTTAATAACGTTAATAGTAACGCTAGTCTTATCCTTTTTCTTCGTGTTTATTCTTTCAGGTTTAAACAGGACGGAGGATAATAAACGCTGCATCTCTTTTCTGCTTACTGTTTTTACCTAAGTGTTAGATGAAATAAAAGGGCGTTAATTGTTAACCACGTTTACCAGTTTATAACTACTAATAATTAATGTGGGGTTTGATAACGTCGTGAATTAACCAGTTAGGTTATATATTAGTCCACCTCTACCGTGGACATGAACTGTCAACTCATGTCAACTGTCACAGCGAATTGTTAGGTAGTTAGGTTTTTTTCCGATCTTCGCTGTTTATTCTTTCGCGTCGAGCAGTATATTCTTATTTAATAAAATTCGACGAGTGCAAGTGCAAATAAACTTTTAAGTATCTGGTGTTATTTTTAGATCTGCGCTCTTTTCCAGCCTGGATAACCTGTGCTTCAGTCAATTGCAGTCTTGTTCTCCAGTCTCATCAATTGAATTCACAAATTCACTTTAAATAATGGTATATTATAATATAATTTCATCTTACGTACTAAATACTTTTAATTTTTAGTCTGCCAAATGTGTGCTCCTTTTAAATTTGCCTGTAATAAAACTGATAATGGGATGTTACAAAGTTTTTATAATGTTAGATAAAGTAAAGACTCTTAAAGTAAGAACGTAATAACTATTAGAGTAAGTGTAAGAAACTACCTGCAATGTAACATTAAAATCTCATTTAAAACTAGTTTATGAAAATTATATTTAGCTAGTATATTATGTATATTATTTATTATTTGTGTTGTAGCACGGGCGACTTAAGGTTAGAACGTCAGAGGAAGAGAAAATAAGGAAAGATAATGAACGCGTTAAAAAAGTTGCTGCATACAAAGCTGGTATGGCAGTTCTCCTCAAAAAGGTATTTCTTGCCTTAGTCTCAAGTCCATTGATTTAAAAGCCTGATTATTTATGGAAATATATTTTAAAATGTTGTATTTAAATTCAATTAAAGGAATTGAATTTTTCTCAACATTGTCAATTTTAATGTTTCTCTAATACGTAATGAGAATGAGTAACCTACACATTTCTACTACTGTCAGAAAAATCACCATTGTCAATAATAGTCTGTAGCTGGTTTTTGTCCCCAATAATAATTTCACTCTTAATGTTACAGAGATCTAATAAAGAGTTTGATGAAGAAGCGCTTACATTATCTGGTCAGCTAGTCTCTGCTAACCCGGATATATATACGCTTTGGAACTATCGTAGGGAGACTTTATTGGTTTTGACAAGGTAACAGGAGTGTTCACATAAATATTACTTAAAGCATTGTTGCTGGAAACTGTAAGCATCCATCACACTTAAAACTGCAGTTTGAGCATCAACATGAGCTGACCAAACTCTTGGACTTGATTAGAGTAAAGCACACTTTACATGGATCAGAAAACTGTTCAGTCTATCAAAATGCACACTGAATATGTATATTTTTTAAGTGCGATCGTAAGTTATTATCATATGTTTGTCATCATCATCATCATACCATATCCGCTCCCTATGTTTGGCATATGGAATCCACAAACTGCCTCCCAGGCCAAGCGATCGGCCGCTAGCTCCCGTGCATCCTCCCAAGTCAAGTCCACGTCCCGCAGCTCTGACATATACTGATGACGAATTGTCAACAGTGGACGACCAGAACGCCGAGAACCTGATGCCTTGTAAAATAGGCAAGCATGGTAAAGGCTCTCGGGAGGCGCACGTAGTATATGGCCTAGCCAGCCGAAATGCCTTCGCCGGATGACAGTAGATACCAAGGGTTGCTGTGTCCGCACACAAGAAATTGTTAATAAAATTGCCAATAATGTAAATAAGTTATTTGTTTTTTACGTTTTTAAAGGCATCAATCAATATCTAGTTATACTTAAACATAAAAAAACGATTAACTCTCAGGTTAACGTCGCGCAGTCCATTCTATATTCCATCCAGTTTTTGTATTACACAGGACAGTTTGCAAACTGAACGGAATCTTGTTCAGTTTTCTGACCTATGTAAAGTGCGCTTAAAAGCGATTAAAGAAAGCATGAGAATGCCAGCATAGAATTGATAAATATATAAAAAATCCTGGTTCCGAACTCTTCAATTTGTTAAAATAATTCTAGTCGCTTTCAACTGGTCTTTAAAGCATTCTTTTGTAATTTGTACTCTACTTAAAACAGTTCAGTTGAAATGTTTGAGCTGAATGTGCTCTGCGTTGATTGAGTAAAAAAAATAATTTGCAGGGAATAAATAAATAAATTGGTTTTATTAATCCAGGTACCAAATCACAATAATATTACTTAGTTCGTTATGACTACATGAAATGAACTAATTTGCTATTTGGAAACAGTACTTATTCATGTTTTTGAGTATTAGTGCTTCATCTATGATTAATGTTTGTAAATATGTTAATATTTGTAAATAATACAATTAATTATGCTGTCTTTTCTTTTAGTCAGGGTGATGATGATGGGGCAGCTAAACTTTTTGATTCCGAACTGCAATTAACAGAAATGTGCTTGAAAGTTAACCCCAAATCTTATTGTTCGTGGCACCAGAGAGTTTGGGTACTCAACACTCGCCCAGACCCTGATTGGAATAAAGAATTGAAACTTTGTAATGCCTATTTGAAACTAGATGAAAGGAATTGTAAGTACCTACGTATATAAATATTATATTATGTAAAAAAAGGATGATCAGCTGTTAAGATTAATGACCGCATTTACTAAGTTTTGCACATTTTGCAGGAGTTTCTGAAGTAGGACGACTTCTATACAAAATAGAAATATATATTTACTTACCTATACATTTTCAGGGATATTACTTAGAATTTTTTCCTTGATTTTATCAATAATTTCCCCTACCTACAGTTTTAATGTAATGCATCAAAAATCACCTGTATATTATTGTGAAAATAGGTACAAGATGCCTCATGTGTTAACATTTTGGTATTTTAGTTCATTGCTGGGATTATCGTCGTTATGTTGTTACTTCATCTGAAATAAAAAAAGATAAGGAGTTTGATTACAGTACTGAAAAAATCCACGAGAACTTTTCAAACTACTCAGCTTGGCATTATCGCAGTAAATTGTTGACAGAATTGTACCCAGAAGAAGATGGTTGGTATTTGAATGTGTTTTGGATTTATTAAATGTATGAAATTATAAATGATTCCAACAGGTTTTATTAAAAGCAATAATAAGAGAAATCATTTACAATTTTAAATATGTACTCCGATTTTTTAGATAAAAAAATATTAACTGAAGCTGAACTTTAAAAATATATTAATCTTTTTTATACCTAGTTGTAAAAGCAATATGTGTTCCTTTGATATACGCAAATACCGCAATATGGCTGTTTTCAACTCGTACACGAAAGAAATTAACAAGCTATGTTTTTGTATTTTAAAGGGAATTTTTAAAACATGCCTTTTGATTTTCTAAATTTTAAAAATAAAATTATTCTACATCAACCAATTAAAAATACTGCTCTCTAATATTTCTATTTTGTTTAAAGGAACTAGGCCAATAAAAGAAGTTCGTCTTAGGGATGAGCTGGAATTAGTCTTAAATGCTGCTTTTACAGACCCAACCGATACCAGCGCCTGGTTCTATCAGAGATGGCTTCTTGGTAAGTCGTTGCTATATATAATTTCAAATACTTATTTCAGTACAACAAATTGAATTTTCATAATATTTTTAAAGGTGCTGTTCGAAAACCCAAGGGGTTTGCCGTTTGCAGAATTTCTTCTACCCAGTCAGTGATTGCCTTCAATCAAAGTGTTCAAAATCCATCTACGGCTTGGGATGTACAAGTACTGATAAATGGTAGCAACATAAATGGAGAATGGAGATCTTTAGGTGGTTTAAAACATGATGTGGTTTGGATTTTACACCACTCTGATGTTATAAGTGATGAAATTTTTAGTCAATCGAATAATACAATCGAGGTGTGTTCTTAAAATAATAATTAAACAAATGCAACAGTACTTTATAAAGTAACTTAACTTTTAAATAAATAAATTTTCATGTGGATTACTATGTACTGAAGTAAATAAATAAATAAATAAGCAATATTAGCTGATAACTTCCATAACTATTATTTTATTTAAAAATGTTTTTAGGTTAAACTTTGCAATCAGGCTGAAATTACTGTTGCCTGTAAAATGGTTTCATTACCTCCCAGTGGAATTAAATTAAGTGAACTAGATAACGAAGATGGGTATGTTGGTTATGCAACAACGGAGTTTAAGAATGATTTCGGAACATCTGTCATTGAAGAATTGGTAAAGCAAAAGGAATCTTGTGAGCAGTTACTGGAATTGGAACCAGATAGTAAATGTAAGGTTTCTTTAAGTATTCTAGTTAAATATTTACTGTCGTAATTAATAGAATAATGCTTATAAATAGAATAATAATATTTTATTTTGTACTTTTTAAGGGACATATCTAACATTGGCTGTTATCAAACACTCGATTGACCACATCGAAAATTATTCCAGTTGCAATGATATTTTGGCTAAATTAATGGATTTGGATCCCAAACGCAAGAATTATTACAAAGATTTATACTCAAGGTGGCATCTAGAACATTTCCTGCAAACTTCTAAATTTGAGACCATTATGAGCGGGAAATTCACTGTCAACAAAGACAAAGAGTCTCTAAAACTGTCAACTTTGTACCACTTACAATATTGGAGTGCGTGTTCAGAAATTGATTTGAGTGGGCATCAATTAACATCACAAAGCTTTTCAAAGATGTATGTTTTACAAAATTGTCAGGTAAAAAATGCACGTTCAATTTTAAAATATTTATTCACATGAACAACAGAGATAATCTTGAGCAATGATATTAATGTTACACATTGATTTTGAGTGTGTCCAAATACTTGTAGACAAATATATACAAGTGTATAGTTCTGATAATTGGCAGATATGTATATCAAATACTAGGAGAAATGGAGAATGTTGTAATACATCATGTGGCTACTTAACCCAGCCTGCAAACGCCTATATTCCCTTCCAAGCTTCACGTCTCTGTTGAGATGTCAATTGTAACAAAATTATTATTTTAATAGCATGAAAAAATCAATTCTGAATAAACTGTAGGTAGTTGGCTTTTTTAAAAATTATAGCAGTGTGTTTCAGCTGCTTTATCATAATTTGAGGTTGTTATTTTATAAATTTTGATAATGGCCAGAAAAAGCTAATATTTTACTGCATATCATTTTATATGTTTTTTTTACACGCTGTAAACTTATTAGATGTTCTGATTTTTAGTGTTTTATGTCTTGATTTCAGGTTTTAAACCCTCAGCAATAATTGCATCGATACACTGAAAGGATTTCCCGCTTTACCAAAACTAAAAACAGTGTATTTAAATGGAAATGAAATAAAATCAGATGATATCATATTTATTAAGCAAACATGTCCAAATGTTCAAAATATTCTTCTTGAATAAGTTCCGATGTAAAACAGAAGTAGTTCCGATGTTTTTTTTTATTGATCAAAACATAATTAGCTAGGTACCTAATTAATCTTTGGCTGTGCAGATTATGTGGTAAAAAACAATGTTTGTGTAAAATGAATATTTTATTCATCGTAATACATATTATAGTCACTGACTGATAATCTTTAACTATTGATTGTTGCTTTAACATGAATATTTGAAGCACTAGCTTTGTGGATAAACTTAAATTATAGAATTGAACACGTTTGTTTTTTTATTCACTTTATTGTAGGTACATTGATAAAGTGATAAAAAGATTATAAAAAGCAAAGATGTTTTATTTTTATAATTTCTTTGATAAAAGATTATAAATTTTTAATATCAAATTTATAAACTAGGTATAATTTATGTATCGATATTCATTATTCGTATTTATTTTGATCACAATATTGTCTTATTTGTTTTATAATCCGAAGATATATATAATAATATTATAAATAATAATTATAAATATTATAAATATTATATCTATATATTATATAATTATATAATATATATACAGGGTTATCTTTCAGTCAGTTAACAAAAAAAAAACCCTGAATTCAGTATCATTAATAGAACCCATTTCAATAAAAAAACATGTCCTTTCTCAAATAAAAAAAAAGAAAAGTGCACCCAAATAATTCCTCAGAGAAATAGTAAAGACTTGGTCACCGTCCGCCCGGTACTGCGCGAGCGGCGAGCGCAACCCCCCTGCGCGCACTTCCCCGTCGCACTTACCCTTACGTGCCGCGCATGAACAACAGCTGTGAATAGGATGTACGTAATTTGTAAAAATTATAGGAATAAAAATAATAAATCGTAAAAATAAAAAGTACATGTTTTTTTATTGAAATGGGTTCTATTAACGATACTGAATTCAGGGTTTTTTTTTGTTAACTGACTAAAAAATAACCCTGTATAATATATAATATTTATAAGATTAAAAAAAAATTGCAGCAGTGATTTTATAAAGCCTGATCATATTACCTCCATGTAATAAAATGATCAAGATATACTGCATTAGGTACCCTATGCACTATTCGATGAGGAATGGGGAAAAATGCGACAAGATATTAAAATGTTTTTTTTTAACATGGTGAAATGGTAAAATTTTTAAAAAACAAAGGGTAGTCCTGCAAAATATTAAGTCAATATATTTATATGATTGCATTTATTTTTATTAAGTTGTAGAGTGCTTTTAATGTCCATAAAACTGAATTAAACTGAATTATATTATTTATTATTGTCAAAGACTTTTTTACACCTCTTATTTATATGTGTGTATTAATTATGCACATACAAGATTTTATCACCATTTATTTACATATTTATACATAATGGTTTTTAAGATATTGTAATAATCTATAAAGTTACAAGAAATTATGCTTATACTGTAATAATATATAATGTAGAGCGTGACGAAAACCTTTTCTGTAAGACACAATAAAAAAAATATAAAAAAACTGTACAGGCTTTGTATTTTAAAACGTATGTAAAAAATTATGATTTGCCATTGTTTAAAAAAATGCTTTTTTAAGCGTGACGATAACCTTTTCTTAAGACGAAAAAAATATATTATGTTTTGTATATTTGACCAGATTGCCATTACGACATGAGTCTAAAATAAAACTTTTATTAACGAAAATTAGCGTGTGAATTGGCGGCCGTTAGTCTGACTTGGGGGATTTTGTGTGTGATCCATTACACTCAACATGTGGGACTCAACTGATGATGAAATCACGCTATTTCCCCGGAGGTGTTATCCGATAAGCCTCCGTAATTGCTAAGACAGAATCCCGATACGGAGGTTCTAGGTTCGATTCCCGGTGAGATCACTACTTAAATATTGATTTTTCTTAAGCCTGGGTGCAGCACGCACTGGGGTCACCAATGTAACCGGGTCGATAAATCTATAGACTAGATAATTGCTTGTACCTACCGACCTCGTATCGACCTATATCTATATGTTAAGTAGGTAGGTAAGCGCCACGAAATAAGAAATCCCTCTAAATTGGAACTCGCACCGTAATGCCGTAATACATAATATTTCGTTGGTACCTGTTCTATGAATACGGGTGTAAGTCATTTTTATTTTTCATTTAGTTTTTCTTTCGTGGACCTACATATTTTTACATGACATTCTCAAAATGACATACAAAAAATTCTCAAAAACCAGTCAAAAACTCACGATGCTCCCATCACATGATTTGCTTTAAATAATCAGATAATTCATAATACCTTCAAAATTCTATATGTTGGACCAGTATCGAATAAAATCATTAAATTACTACCGTCAAACGTCCGTCCGGCATATTACACAATAAATCATTTGGGGAAAAACTTAGATAACTCGAAATCACAAATAGACATCCTTAACAAAAATGGCATATTATACCAAATACAATGTGGAGATTGCAGCCAAAGATACATTGGCCAAACAGCTAGGAATCTAAACATTAGACTAAAAAAACACCGCCGAGCCTTAACTTCAAATACATTCTCAGAGTTTGCCAACCATATCATGGAAACGAATCATTCTTTTGACTCGCATAACCTCAAACTTTTACATTCGAATATTAATAAAGGAAAAATAATGAACAATTTAGAGAACATCGAAATTCAAAAAAACTTTAATTCAAATTATATTCTAATAAATAACATAACCTTTCAAAATACATCACCATTATTTAGTATATTCCCACTTGCTAGACCCCCTACCCCCCCCCATTACCACCCCTCCCACATTTAGCTCCTCTCCCACCCCTGTCAGTACCTAAACTTCTCATTGTATATTTATGTTTACTTTAAAAATACACCTGTAGATGGACAGTACTGCGTGTCCGAAACATGTGTTAAAATATATAAACTCAGTGGACAAAAATCAAAGTATTTTGTTTATATAATTCATAATACCTACGTTATTTTTGATTGATTGACCTATAATTCTTATGGCCAAAATAATCGATTATTTCAAAATAATTTGTGCCCAAGTGTAATACTAAATTTACCAACTTGCCAATTTACTTAACTCATTAACAAATCCATAAGTTTACAAAAAAATGTGGTTACTCAGTCCCTACCCTAACATAAAGAAAAAATAAAATGAGCACCTGTTTCCATAAAGAAACTTCAGTAAAATTTCCCACTTTTATACCCAAAATTACTCCTTCGAGGGCTATTTGACCTGACCATTTATAATTTTAAGTTTTAATTTAAACAGGTACTAAAAAAGGTGTCACCTGTCCTCGGCGGTTTCTTTAAAATATTCACTTAACGCCCCTAAAAGAATATATTAAAGGGTAGGTCTGTTATTTGAGAGATTCTAATAGTACATAGTATTAATTATAGAGGATTAATATATATTTTTTCGTTTGTATAAATGTCTCAAGTGCATTTTTACTTCCATAATATACCTCAAATCGAAGGTATGATAAAATAGTATTTGAGTAGTCGCACTGAGAAAAAAATTCGTTGGTTAGTATAAAAAGGGATGGCAGGTGTTAGATAAGTTCTTAGAATATTTATGAATTTATTAAAATAAACATTGTGGTTATAAATTGTTTATCACAAATTTTATCCTTTTATTTTATTAAAACCTGGAATTAATTTAGAAATTTTATAGCCGTATTTCGATTAAATGATTAGGAATTGTATGGGTATTAGGTAATTCTGTAAGTCAACACTACGTTAAAACTAGGTCGTTTTTGTGTTTTATTTTTATGTTCATAAACCAACACTGAGTTTTGTAGACTCAGCATTACTTTTCCACACTTCTGTAAAATTTTATCTTATTCACTTTTGAGTCTTGCAAGAATGGCGCTCAACCTATTCACAAATAGTATAATGTCTTCCAAGGAAATAGGATCATAAATCAATCCTCGTGGAGTGTAGATGGCGCCACATATTCTATGGAGGTTTTCACGACGCCAAATGAGCAACTATGCTCCTTTAAAAGCTTTTCTGAGCTTTTCTCCATTCTTAGTGAAAAGAGGCAACCTCTTCTCAAGTCCTTAATTTTCAGGCTTTCATATTCAACACACAGTACCTACAAAAGGATTATAAAAGTATATAAAATTACTTTGGCCTTGAGTATACAATACAATAATATAGTACTTACAATATTTATGTTTAAAGGCCGTAATAGGTAATTTACAATAATTTTTCCATATAATGTATAGAGTGGCGTTGGAATGTGCTTCCCTACCACTATTTTTCAATATCAAGTCCAACTTCACTCATTAGTTTTAAGGCGCATGGTACTGACTGTATTTATACTGATTCTGATTAAAAATATTCTTTCTTGATGTTTTTTCTTTTCCAAGATATTACAATTTATTTTATGCCATTAACGTGGGGTACCTTGCTTGCAAGGCTCGCGCTCGTGAAGAGCGCGACGACGTCAGACGTTTACCTTTTCAGTCGGAATTAAAAATGTTAAAGTTAAACTTTTTATATCTCGCTTATTTATTAACCAATATAAAAATTTATAAAAATTAATATAATATATAATCGCACCCATCGTCTTGTGATTTTTCATTTTAATTTTAAATTTTTTACCAATAAAAAAATCTTGAAAAAAGTCTATTGTACTCAATTTTCACTTTTGGTTGTATCTTTATTATTGAATATATTTTACTCAAATTCAAAGCCTAAAACAAAAGATTTTTTTGGGCCAAAACATTGTTACATGAGGAAACTGTAAAATACCAACCAAAGAAAAATCTACGCTATAATCGAAGTAGAAAATTCAATACTTTTTTTTGCAAATCGGTTTTCTAAAATGTCGATTATTTGTTGCAATAAAAATTACAGAATAATGTTTCTAATGTAGTTGTATGCGTAAACTATGTGTAAATTCAAATTATTTGATAAGGGGTATTTTTAAATTTTGTAGAATACAATTTTTTGATTTGACCCTTAGTTTTTGAGAAAATTGAGTACGAAGTTGTTTTTTTTTTCGATTTTTTTTTGCAAATTGTTATCAAATATCGTGTACTAAATCAAATTAATACTATTCATACAGAAAACAAAATTAAAAACGCTTTTAATAAGAATTTGAGCAGTTTTACTTAATCTGCCTTACTTATGAAAACTTTTGCGAGAACAAAAAAAATTATTTTTTTCAAGCTCAGATTAAAAAGTCATATTACACAATCGTCTCCAAGTACGATGTGGATTCACTGGTTTCCCGCTTGTACATCGAGTTTAGTTACACCCTTATATAGGACACCACAAGCAAAAAAAAATGTTAGTAATTCAAAAAATGACGAAATAAATGTCAGTTTTTTCAGATTTTATCGAATGACGTTTAGATTTCGTGAGTCGTTAAAACCGCTTACTCTCAAAAATGCAAAAAAGAATCATAATAAATAAACAATATTATCAGAAATGTTTTTTCTATTGTTTATAAAATGCTTAATGTATTTAATAAATTAATTTATTAATCAAAATTACGAAAAATACCTTTTTAAAATTCCATTTCATTTTTTATTATTCCCTTCCTATAAGCAAACAAACAATGTAAAAATAAAATTATTTTTCGATCTACAAAAATTATGTTAATATCTTGAAAGTAAATAAATTATTCTAATCTGCAAAATACATAAATCATTTAAGATTATCGGGAACAATGTATTTCTATGTTTTCTCAATATGATTTAGTAATCATTGGATTAATGGTTTTATTGAATCCTAAGATGAGACAAACAAAATAAACTGATATAAACCGTACTTACATAATTAATTCTGCGAATAATATTTCGGCAAATAACAGGATTACATAAATATATACCGAAGTGTTACTGATAAAGGAAATGTAGATAATTAATTAAATAATACATCAGATCTGATTTTCATTCAGTGAAGTATGTTTCTTCACTGATATTATCTGCTACTTTCCTGAAAATCTTTTGTTCTCATCACGTTATTTTATTAGGAAAATATTATATCCAATAAACAATACTAAACATTGTAAAAGTAGGTTGTGTCAAAGAGTGAATTAGAAGTAATATGTAAGCATTAAAATTAAAAACAAGTTGATAATAATTAATTATTATGAATATCAAAAATATAATTTTTTACTTATAAAATACTAAATAAATGTATAATTTTAATGGCACAGGTAAACTTTTGTATAAAAAAAACATACCTAAATAGGTACATAAAACCATTTCTGAAAGGAGAACATTGAGGAAATTGGACATAGTAGTACCTACTACGCAAGCAACTTATATGTCTGGAGTATTTTAATGTATGGCTGTGAGTCATGGTGCCTAACCAAAAGAGATCGTAAAAGACAAGGGGCCTTTGAGATGTGGTGTTTCAGAAGAATGTCACATATTGTCACAAATAACGAGGTTTTCAGAAGAATTGAAAAAGGAAGGCACCTTATAAAAAACCATCAGTGAGAAGCGAACCCAATGGATCGGCCACACTATACGACATGAGGGTCTCCTGCATGACATTATAGAAAGAATGGCTGTGTGGACAAATTTTAGAAGGCGCCCCCGACGAGAGTATCTGGAGCAAGTGTGCGAGGACATGAACTGCACCTCATATACCTACTGAGCTGAAGAGGGCTGCGGAGGACAGAGCGCAGTGGAAATTACGATGCAGAGCCTCGAAGCGTCGAAGAAGAAGTATCATAAAAAATATATTAAAATGCTTAGATATTCCATTGTTTCTGTAATCCCGATTGTTCTGCTTATTCTCTGCTCCATTAAGCAAAACACCTCTCCCAGTAGAACTTTGTATCAGGAAAGATTAAGTGGAATGACATTTTGTAATCAATGTTGATTATTTGCCTACCTGTTGGTTCAGTGTTGAATTGGACACTGCTCACTGCTCACATCAGCAGGCAGACAAACCAGGCAAGTTAGGAAAATATAATATGTTTCTTTTTTCACGCTTCCAGCTCTACCACTGAATGGAATGTGAGATAAACTTTCATCACGTTACGGTTTAGATAAATATTCCAGATATCAGGATGTCTACTTTATACATATTTCATTACATACATATTATATATACCTATCGATCGCCTCTTTACTCTCGGAAGCGCGGTAGAGATGAAAGCGATATCTTTACGGAAACTACTAAACAGTCCTAATTGAATAATTTATTATTCGTTCCCAAACACACGAGTAAAACTCTCTTACCATTTATCGCATCATGTTCGGTGAGCTGAATGCTTTTATACATCTTCCCGGTATCTTCTGTACTGTTATCTTTATATACTCTACATTATGGCCAATATACTACAGCCGCAGCAAGCATAGTTGCTTCAAGCATAGTTAGATAGTTCTAAACCAGACAGTTAATTTACTCTTTGGATAGAAGCCGTGAAAACACATTCTAGAAAATATATAAACATCCAACTTTTCTATTTCCATGTTTCAGGAATAAAAGAACTTCAATTTTAAGTAAATCTGATAAGGTGTGTGCAGTGTGCATTCTCTCAATTTCTATTATATTTATGTATTCACAGTTGACGTGATTGATTTGTAGGTCTGTAAACAGCAATGTAATAATTTATGTAAATGTTGTTCCGACGTAAAGTTTAAAAAAATATTAGATCGAGATTTTTTTCGACAGCTTTTATTTTTCAGTGCTATATTTTCGTTTTGAAATAATGAATTGATTCAATACAAAAAAAATAAATTAAAACTATTCAAAGCTTTGCCTATGAATTCATAGAAACCTGCGTTAGAAACCATTAGCAGCGCGTTAGACAGCGAAAGATTTCAGTCCAAGTTAAGGTGTTTGTATTATTATTTTTTTCTTTCTAAACTCATATTTTGTTGAAACGCTAAAAAAAAGTTTTTATATAGCAAATACAAGCCAAGATAATACTTTCCTAGTACATGTATTGTAATGTACAAAAATGAATAGCTTTTTGTTAAAATGTATATTAAATTTTCCAATATAATATTTTCAAAATATATCTATATACACAAGTACTTTTCTGATCAATTAATATCAGATAACCAAAATCGGAATTAATTTAAACACGCAACAAAATATGTGTTCTAATAAGTATCTGGTTTTAGGTTTTAGCTAGCAAAAAAACTTTACAAACTATCCAATGTTTCCAGATTTCAAGCTCGGAATGATTCCTCATTGTAGTATTAGACTTGTGCTATGAAGTACTTTTACTTACTTGAAGCTTCAGGCACTGAGCAAGTTTTGCTTTAAATGGTGTTTTCATTATAATTTCACCGCGTGATTATTAAAAAATACTGACAACAGTTCGTAATCGTAATGTTTATTATTTAGACGAATTAAATTCTTACTTTACATTTTGACGAATAATATTAGACGTATGATAAACTTATAAATCAATGAATGTATAAAGGTTCTGTTATAAATATTTATTAATACGTTTTTCATGTATTAACTGATTAGAACGTGAAATAGAAAATCGAGTTATGGGGCCCACTTCCCCTTTTTAACGCTTTATTTACATTGCTTTTTTTAAACCGTGAATGGAAACCAACCTATCTAGGATATCCTGTATTAAAAAAATATTATGTAAATTTTTCTTGGGTAATTCAATTTGTATATATTAATATGTTTCAATTTCAGTGTCGGCATTTATTTGTTAAGAAGTATGTTAAATTCTTACATTAGTAGGTATTAAACATATAAAATCGAAAAATAACAAATTAAACATGTGAAACAGATAATAAAATTGCATACCATGAGAAAGGTAAATAAAAGATCTACAGTAGTTCTAGTACAGTAACTGTAAGTATGGTTACTAACTACCTTACTAGGTTTATCACCTGTGAATAAATGAGTTGTTATTAAAATAACTAAAGTATACCTGAAAAATGATTACAAAAATGTAAGAAATAAAGAATTCATGGTTAAATTAATTGTGCGTTTTCAATAATAATTAATTTGAAGGGTACCACGTTTATTCTACTTAGTAATAACCGAAATTTATTTAAGGCTAGAGGAAGTCGCTCTTTAAACACATAACATAAACATGTTTTGTGTTGTTGGCAATTTCGGGTTGCTCATTTACATAGCATGTTTTACAGCCTACATTTCTGTGCGAGTTGTGTGAAGATACTGGCTAAAAGTATGCTTACATTTTAGAGCTTTTCTACTACCTTTCTTCAACAAACTTTAACACAGCCTTCTGTCACCGTCACTTCAATTATAAATGCATGAAGTTTCATTCTGGGATTCGGAAGTTGACCCACACATTAGGCGCCCCACTGAAGGAATAGACAATTAGCTAAGACTTGTGAGAAATGGAGGCATTAACATAATTTACATTTTATGAATATTTTAAGAAAGATTATGTTTTATTAATTTCTTTTTTAATGTGCTGATAAAAACTGTAAACGTGTTTTCAAAAAAAATTAGTCTTATATTTAAAAATCCATTTTACAATTTTTTTTTAGGGATTTCTTTAAACACACGTTTGGAAAAAGGAAAACGTCGAATAGGCATACCTAGGCATGTACATATAATATATGTATAAATTATTTAAAAAAATAATTTGAATGAAAGAAATTATAGATTTTGGTTGCATGATAAACAAAAACCGTTATTTTTCTTAAACAGTGAACTGTGAGTGAAGTGAGAGAAACCAAACAACGCAATTTACGTAAACTACGCGATTAAGTGATCTTTCATCATCATCACCATTTCATAACCATTCCCTTTTTGGAGTACATGAATTCCACAGACTGCCTCAAAACTAAGGGATTAGATGCATTGATATTTATTATAGTGTTTACCCCATTGTATGCTGAGATGTATAAATGATAAATTAAATGTAAAAATAAAACATTTTACAATTTATATAAATGATGACGTCAGGCTTATCGTCGGCGTCGAGTTTGTTTACATTATAAATGACATTAAGGATTGCTCCAGCATAAAAATGTGGCCACCGTAAAATTAAATAAATGGGATCTACATTCACTGGCCATGTGTTTACTGAGACCTCCATCCCCATCCCATGCACCTTTAGAGATAGTTTTCACTAGGACTGAAAAGTCGGTAAAAACATTATAAAAATATTATATTTAGACTCTGAATAATCTCCTACTTATTTTTTATAAATGTAATATCTTTTTGTTTAGACCCTTGATTATTGCATCCTTGATTATTGCAGTTTATTGTACTATAGATCAAAACGAATCGGTATAAATTTTTAATTTTTTAAATTTTTATATAAAAAAAATTCCATGCAATCTTATGATATTTGCACATATTTCAATTTGTAAATACTATTTTTAATAAAGCCTAAGCGGCTTGTGCTTGAAAATAGGAATCGAGTCGTGTCGAAGTGGGGATTCGAACCGACGATCTCTGGACTCAGAGACCGCGACGCTACCCACTGGGCCGTCACCCGTTCAAATTACATGTATTTTATGTGATTTTGTATTTAGATTAAAATATTAATCTTAATTATTACTTGTATTATTATCGCTTCACAATGTTATTAATTTATTAATTTTAATAAATAAAGCTATGTGTAAACTCGTCTAAAAACCAGAGTATTTCGGTCAATGTTGTTTAAGATTGTCAAGAAACCAGTCTGAATTTTGCCAACACTCTATAAAATTTAATTTGGCCGAAGTAAACCTAAGCAAGTTTTTAAAATTTGATTAAGATCCGTTATATTTACATAGGATCCTCGCATAAAATGGTCGATTTATGTTTTTTGGCTTCGCTCTCGGAAAATTTAAAATGATTTATATGGATAATGTGTCCCTATAAGGATTCCACGTGAGTTATGAGTAGGTGTGCCAAGTTTATGATGAATAATGTCGTTGATCGTGAGATAAAGCCCCCACATACGCAATATTTTAAACCATTAAAGTATTGTAGTATTCATAAATATAGAAATTTTCACTCGGTGTCTACAACATTTAAAACGAGTATGTACAATTGTACATTTATAATCATGGAGGTCCCTATTATTGGAATATTATTTGAAGAGAGGTTTGGGAAAAATAAATAAGTTATTGTCGGTTAATTGGTAGACATTTTTATAACTCCCGGTTGTCACAAAAACCTAAATGTATTTTTTTTAAATCTTAGATACATGTTCCGTGGAGTGATATCCTTATGTAATTGGGGTTCATAGCCTTTTTAGGAAGGTTAAAAAAACGGTTTTTGTATGGTATGTTTTATTAAATTGATAAATTATAACCATGCGACAGCAGTTTCTTCTTTTAATGCCATTTGAAAATATTGTATGATCCATGAAATCCAACAGTCCACCACCTAACTTGCCTCATATTCTATGTTGCCTCACATATGCGGCATGCTGTGCTATGGATCAGTCATTGATTTACTTAGATTTGAACTGAACCCAAAAAATGAATGACACTTCAACTACGCCAAAACCTCCAACTACGCCAGACGCGTATTCAGTATTTCTTTAACCGCGGCAGAGTCGGACGTTCAGAAAACATTCCGAAATGCCTTCCTGTGTAGTTAAAACCGTGTAAAAACCGTACGGATAAAATTAAGAAAAAAGATGGTGTTACTTTCCACATGTAAGTGTTTATTTATATTTGTTTACATAGCCTAAAATAATTAAAATAAAAAAAGTCATTTTAGATGCATGGTAAAATTCATGAACGCTCCTCGTAAGGAACGGGTTAGTATTGTATACTGTTACTGTAACCCTATATTTAGCCCATACCTTTTGCGTGTGAGCGGATGCTTGCCGGCAGTCGAAGGGCTCTGATAGGTCGACCCGTGTAAGGTGCCGGAGTATTAAGGTGCAGAATCCGTGTCATTACTTTTTCTAAATAATTTACTCTGCAAGTCAGATCTAAATGTATTATACATCAATGGGATCAGTTAATTCAAACGATGGAGCAATATTGATCCGTAGTCTAGAATTCATGAAGCTGGAAGGCGGTGGCGGTGCAAGTGTCCCGCTTCTGGGAAATTACAACTTAGCTGTTCTTCTGACATAAAGAAGAAGAAGAATAATATGGTAATACTAATGGTTTAGTACTAGGAAACATAGAGCCCGTATGTTAGGGGTGTAGTACGTGAACGTATGCGCCTATGTGGCTATAAGGCTGTGCACGATACAGAGTAGGTACCGTTTTGTGCGGAGAAAGGTATTGCCGCACATTTGTATTCATGTCACGCTTTATTTGCTCCGATGGGAATAGAAATGAAAATACCCACAGCGTGGTTGCAAATGTATTCATACGACGGAAGTGTTTCTTATTTGTTAATGCTATTTTTCATTGGAAATCCCCTGCACTAGGATTGCGGAATCGAATAAATCAAAGATTCCAGGCACAACTTTGGTGGCTGGAATAAAATAAACTTCGACTTGTGACGAAATTCAGCGGTTATATTATACACAAACATATACCTACGAATAATTTGAAATGCGATACAAAACGTCTCGTATCAACAGTACAAAAATATTTGCAATGCACACTTTAAGCCTTCTAATAAAATTCCGCCGATTATGCCCTTTTCCAGGGTATTTTGAATCCTTCAAGCCTGTGGTAACTTATTTAGGAATCCCTTTTTTACTGGAAGCGAACCCCTAGCCCTCGAGTATGTAATCGCGCTACCTTTTTCGTTCATTAAGCACACCACACATTTGCGATTTCCAAGCAATTTATGCTGGAAAAGTATTAAGAGCATCAAAAAGCTTACAGCAGAAAACTCATGAATACCTTTTGTCATTTGAACGTGATGTGGTAGGTATGTGGGTTACTACTGAACACGTGTATAACTATTGTACATACAGTCATATCACACAACGAAGAATGTAAATGTTTGATGGTAAATTGGGGTTTACAGTCAAAGGTATGTGTGTAAATATAAAGGTATGTATTTACTGTCAGATGGAAAATTAAAAAAAAAAAAATTTATCGAGAATAAATATAATTAATATAATGTATTATTATAATTAGTATATTAATATTATATATTATTATCGTTAAAGGAATTCATATATTTAAAGGTAAATTCTTATTATTGATTATTATTTTTGTACTTGGTATTTTTGTGAAAATGAGATTTGCCTTTGTAAGGAACACAGAGGTGAGGCAACGGACGCAGCCACCCTTGGTATCTACTGTTACCCGGCGAAGAGATTTTGGCTGGCTAGGCCATATACTACGTATGCCTCCCGAGAGCCTTAACCATGCTTGCCTATTTTACAAGGCATCAGGTTCTCGGCGTCCTGGACGTCCACTGTTGACAATTCGTTGACAGTTTGCGTCAGAGCTGCGGGACGTCGACCTGGCTTGGGAGGATGCACGGTAGCTGGCGTCCGATCCGACCGCTTGGCTTGGAGGTATTTTGTGGAGCGGATATGGTATGATGATAATGATGAGATTCAAACAATCAACATAGATTCTAAAATTAACTTAAAATGTAGGAACAAATTTAATTTACACATTTTTCTCCGAATCTGCGATTTATCTCCATCGTTAATTCCCTTAGATTTTTATCTAAGTCGGCTTTTCTTTTAATTAAGATGTAGCAAATGATAAAAATAAAGTTTTCCATCCAAGAAAAAATTGGGTACTAAATTTTCAAGTAAAATACATTCATTTAATAGTTTGAGTTTAGATTTTCTTACGAATTTTTTTTATGACACTTTAATAGTACCAAGTGTATAAGTACTAAAAAGTAGATATTAAAAAATATATTTATTAAACTATTTTTATTTTGTGAAAAATACAAAGAAACTACTACTACTCTCCCTTATCCGCACCCAGTGGTGCATAGATCACTGTATAGGTACAAAGAAAAGCATGGAAAAAGTATATGTACCTCAAACAAGAAAGAAACCAAAATAATTGAATAGGTACC